>KN890042.1:31519-47827 GCA_000934455.1 Apostichopus parvimensis
CAATACTTTAAAAAAGTAATAATTCTCTTATTATCTTTTATTAGTAAAAAGTGATACCAAGCAGAAACAGCATATATTAGGTGTGGTAAGATATTGGCAGTAAAAACTCTTTTCCTTACATCAACATGAATATATGGAACTAGATACAATAGAGTTGAGACTATGAAGTACACCCGTTTCAGTATTCTGCTTATATGACCAGTGAAACTCAGTTTATCATCAATACAAACACCTAGATATACTGTATGATGAGTGCGTTCTACTTCCGTATTTTAGTTAACTTACATGATAAAAGACCTTCATGTTTAATATTTATATTCTCAAAAACTATTTCCTTAGATTTCTTTGGATTGAGTCTTAGATTCTTCCCATCACACAGATCTACAATATTTGATACATCAGTTTTATAACTTGCTTGGTCAGCCTGATGCGTTCGCTTTGATACATTGCACACTATAGCAGTGCCATCAGCAGATTTCACCACAGTGCATTTAGAAGTAGATTGTATTTTGTCAGTATACTGTACCCGGAAGATCCCCAAATTTATAGAAAGACCCTGATTAATTTCAATTTTGATTGTAAGCTGTGATTATTTACTACTGCAAATACAAATGCAACCCATATCAGATCATTCAATAATTTCATAGCCTGTGATTCACATTGAAAACACATTTTTGCACACAGTGATAAATCATGAGACTTCCAGTGACCTGCATGTTCTTTGCCATGATCAAACTTCTTCCTTCTGCATGAGGTGTTCTAAACTGAGACATTTGACCGTCATCCTTGAAACCATCAAAACTCTGAGTGACCTTCAAAATGCCACCCCTATCTTTGAATGTACAGTCTGAAGGCAATTACCCCTTGATCTTAACAAGGGGTGGGTGGGTGGGAAGGGGGGGAGGGTCAACTTAACTATCATCTTCAGAGATATTATAGCAGACATTACTGTACTGCATGTCGCGAATTTATTATTTTGCATTTATTTCAGCTTTTAGTGCTTCCGTAGATATATATATTTCTTCGGTTTTATTTTTTTATTTGTATTTTGCTTGGGATAGGGTTAACAGGGTTAGGTTTAATACCAGGCATGCAGCCATTACTGTACTGCATTTCCACCTACTCACATGTACAACTTTAATACCAGGCATGCAGCCTTTACCATAGGCGTAGGAGCCTAATTTGATTTGGGGGGCTGTAACGACTTGCCCGAAAAATATAACCAAAATTTTTCAGGCGCTCCGCGCGTTCAACATCTTAATGTGCATATCATATAGGCATTCATCGGTTATTACATCACATGCCAATAACATACAATCATTTTCCGTGTTATTACCCTTCCATATTGGTTAGAATTATTGGGGAAGTCGTTACAATAATAATGATCATAATAATATAAGTTTAACCATTGAAAAACACATTGCAAATTATTCTTCTTTCAGTAGGTGTCCGAAAAGTTCTACGCATATTGCCCAAATTTTCACAAACAATTTTTGGTTGGGGGGGCTGCAGCCCCCCCCCCCTTCCGCCTCCTACGCCTATGGCCATTACTGTACTGCATGTCCAACTACTAGGCATGCAGCTACTACTGTGCTGCATTTCCAACTACTCACTTGTACACCTTTAATACCAGGCATGGCATCATCTGGTACTCCTTTGTCTAATATCTTTTTGTGCAGCTTCATCTTACAGAAAGGTTCCTTTGTAGCACCTGAGAAAATAAAAACAAATACAAAAACTATGATAATAAAGAAGTGCAACATGAAAGGGACACAAGATCTACCTATGAGGCTTTCAGGGTTATATTCTCTGGCAATTTCATGTATATTTTTACTAATTAATGTAAAAGCCATCTGTACTTTAAAAACTGCTGAAAACTGAAGTGAATCGTTATCTTTTACTGTTCATCTTGATTTGAAGGGAACTTTCTACTCAGTTTCTAGATGAGTGTTTATAATTTGATTAAGTACAAACTTAGCATGAGTAATAATAATAATAATACTCTAAGTCTTACATAGTGTAACACACACTTAAAGTCTTGCTGCGCTAAGAAAGAGAGTTTACAGACAAAAAAAAAAAAAGCTTATAACACTGAGAATAGATGAGTCTTCAGTAAAGCTTTGGGGGAGGCAGAATATTCCACATAAAGGCAGAAGTTTGATGTTCATATTAGACTTTGTGGCTACAGTAGGAACAGCAACTCAAATGTTAGTACTAAAGCACAGGTAATGAGCTGGGGTATACCTGTGAACAAGACATTGTAAGTATGTTGGGGCAAGGCAATGGATGTCTTTGAAAGTAAGATGTTATGCAAAGTCAATTTGTTTGTGTCTGTATACCATGTTTACCATTCTAAGTATGTGGACGGATTCCTTTATTGTCAAGCCACGCCATGCTGAATACCAAGGTGCGGTTACGGTCGGCTGAACTCGCTATATAACGAACAGTTCTACGTGGCTCTAGTCCTCTTTCCCGTGACGCAGCCTCTCAGATCCTCGGCTGTTGCTGTTTGAGTTATTCCTTCTTGTCATAACATGTGAACCTGCCTGTATTTTTATCTTATAACAACCCTTTTCCGTTTCCTGAAACTCTGCCCGGCACCGATGTCTTTATCGCAATCAATCAGAATTAATAACCTGCTTACCTGAACTTTTACAAATACTTACCTGTGGACAACGCACTAACCAGTCTCGTACCAATAGGCCGGACCAATCCCTACACCACTGGACCCTACCAAAAGGAGGTACCTCTGCTCGCGTTAACTTAAGTTCTAAGTTTGTAAGTACCGGTACTTTGTGTTTTTTTTCATGTAATTTCATGTAATTTCATGTAATTACAAGGACGGTTCTATTATATTTCGTTGTACATATAACTGCCCTTTCGTCTACATTCTTGTCTACCGATTCCTTTCCCACTCCGACAACAACACCTAAAGATAACTACAACCTGTATCTGACTTCCTAACAATGGTGAAGAAATTTGAAATTGATGTGTGATTCAACAGGAAGGAGGTTCAAGTTGAGAATAACAACAGTTTAGATCTGGCCTGTGAAACTGATCTTGGCCGCCGAGTTCTGAATGCGTCGTAGATTCATAAGGTGACGATTTTGGGGAGGCCATTTGTAAGCTATTACAATTGTTCAAGCCAAAGGACAAAAAATGCTTATCCACCAGCATTTCAGTTGCTTGTTGGTCTAAGTTGTTATGGATTTTACCAATTTTGTGAAGAGCTAAAAAAAGCTAATTTACAGATGTTATTAACATGTTCAACCATATTTAGAATGTCAAATATTACTTCTAGGTTCCTACGAGTGATACGCGATAGGTTTGCCACAGATGTTAAAAAGTCAAAGCCTATAAATTCCCCCTCCCCTCGTCCTCTCCATATGTTTCACAACGTAAAATCATGTATTCATTAATGAGGGTATGCTAGGGAGATGGAGTCCTTATATATGGTGACGGTTATACTGCAGCCAATATTTACTGCCAAACTTGACAATTTTCAAATTTAAATCGACAGGAAATTTTTGCTCATAATTTTTATGTACTGTTAACAGGACTACACTACAAAGAAAAGTAAAGAGAGAAAGGGGGGGTGGATTGGGAAGGGAGGGGGTTTATTGTCAAAGTTTTATCCAACCTTTCTTTTCTTCTTCTGCAAGTGCTTTCTTGTCCACCGGCTTGTTGACCTCGAGTACGTCATCCAACTTTGACCCCACCAGCATAAACTTGGCACCTTTTGTTACTTTCAGCTCTCTCAACGTTTTGTCGTCTTTCAACAATCCTTTGAACATAAGTTTTTGCATGGCAGACGGGACACCTGGCGTACAAAGCAACAGACAACGTAGCTGTAAGTTTAAGTATCAATCAAAGAAAACAATTTTTGGGGGCAAAAGATTCTCCAAAAATTTGAAACAAAGAAGCTACAAGTTTACTAAAAAATAAAAAGCCACTACAGGAATAGATACTTAAACCTGATATGCAAGAAACAAACAAAATTTGATTCAAATTTTTTTATAATGCTTTCTTGAAGAGTACCTGTATAGTACTTATAATTTTACGTAAAAACTTCATTTCAAATCCAGCTGGTCGTATTCCATCAATAAGAACAAATTTTGCATCCTTGGAATCTAATTAGTAATTTAGTGTACACTTTCTACCAGGCTTGTAGGTTTTTGGCTCAATTACCCTTTCTTCAGCATTGTTCTGTACCATGTCTCTGAGAGGTCTCTCCTATTCTTGAGGTATGACCCTATTTCAACTATTGTGCAACTAATGCAGCAAACAAACATTACTGTGCTTGAGCATTTGTGTGGCAGGAGCAATTTACAATGACAAATTTCAAAAAGGGTTTCCCTAGCAAAAGGGCAAGTTTTCCTTCCATAGACTACTGTCTAACTTCCTGTGATGGAATTTAAGTATTAAAATTGCTCATGGACATCATTTGGCTTACTATAATATATACTTTGTCTTTCCTGTTTCTCTTTCTTGTGTTGCTTCAGTGTACATACGAATTGTTGAGGTCATTACTTGTAAACACAAGACTACCTACTGTACACAAAGCTAATTTATGTTCCTCTCTAAAAACTCTCTCTTTCTTATAAATGCTGTAATTTGAAAGAGACTAGTAAATAAAACTGGCCTTTACAATACATGAGATATGAAATATGACTCTTAACAATGTACCAATATTTCACATTTTTTCAGGTAGTGAAGTAATATTATGTATACATGTCATTACTGTAAACATACAGTATCACCTGCTTTGTAAATCACACAAAAATTACTGTGAAACTTTATACCTTCTGATGAATTCAGTTTTGTAAAGCCCAAAGGTAAGGTAAGGAATTCGACCAAACGTGAACAAGATGAGAAGCAAACCACATTCAACTTGATCATCATTGTGTGGATAGATCGGGCAGTGTGCATGTGCTTAAGGCTTCACAACTGATAAACATTTTGCCAGTTTGAAGTAACCTCGGCTTCAGTCAAAAACTGAATATGCAGCATGATTGTATTAAAATTGTAATATTGCTGATCTTGTGATATTTTTCAAAACATGTATAAAAATTGAAAGGACCAACACTGAAACTGCTGTTGCTACCTTAACAGAAATTTACCTGCCAGAATACAAAGGAAAAAAAAAATTTTGTTTGGTGAAAAAATAGCCACAAAACTAGCTTTACAGCTCATCTAGACCATATACAGTATCTTCCAAATAAAAATGCACACATATTTACCTGTGACAGTTTGAATATGACCTTTTAAACCGGAGACTGTACCATCAAGGTCAAAGGTCACATCGTACTTTTGCTTGTTGAACATCACTTTGAACGTGACCGTCTCCTTGGGAGTTACATCCTCCACTGATTCAGTTTTTGTCTCGCTACTGTTTCCTGAGGTATCGAGCTTTTGTTTCTTTTCTTCGCTTTGTTCAACTGATGCACTCTCAGCTTTCTCTTCTGTCGATGTGCCATCCCCACTTCCGCTTTCGAGGCCAGAATCTTTACCATTTTCAGTCCTATCAACGGTCTCTGGCTTTTTCTCTTGGGGTGGGTCAATGTCCATGGGGCTGTCGCCCTGTTTTGCTTTGCTATCTGGCAATTCCACACTTGTATCCTTTGTTGGCGGATTAAATGTTTCCTTTTCTCCATCCATTTTTTAAAGATGTTCAAGTGAGCAAATGAATACAAAAACCAATGTAAAAAGATGAAGAAATAAATCCACGCAAGGTAAAATAATTGGGATTGATATAACTGGCTGCTTTTAGCCCTTCAAAATAGATATCCTGTAGAGATGAAAAGGAGAAATATTTAGGTGAATATCAACACATCAGGGAATATCAAGCTTCATGTCAATCCTAATCAGGTTAAAACTCCATCATTCTTTCTGCCAACATGTCAATCTTGGGCAAATCAATTTATAAAAACGAACCAACCCCGATTATTGGGCCTGTCTTTGCTTGGGAAGAACTGCCAGGCACAGTATGTTACCAATGCTGCAAAAAATAGAAATTGTTCTAGAGCTGCCCTGCTCTTGTTGATTTTGAGTGGGGACATCCAAACTAATCCTGGACTCTCTACAATTTATCCATGTGGGCATTGTCAGATGAAAGTAGGTTGGTCAGCAAAAGCCTTAGCTTGCGATGAATGTAGTGTCTGGTTCCACAAATAAGCTTGGCAGTGAGGACTATCATCATTTAGAATTAGACGGTTCTGCTGTTAGTTGGATTTGCAATCACTGTAATGCCCCAAATTATGATGGGAGCCTGTTCAGGGTCATTTGAAGTCGAAATATTAAGTTATATCATCCTCAACCATCCAGATGCTCAGTTAGATTCACTTGGGCCTACGTTTGATCCCCCTCTTACTAGCAGCCTCATCAAACAAAAATCTAGTGCTAACACTAACAAGCAACAAGTAGTTCCTAGGTCCACTAGAATATCATTTAATAGTAAAAGCTATGCCTCTACCGTAGACTCGAAACCGGATGTGCCCCTAAAAGGCAATAATTGGAGAACTCTTATTGTCAACGTAAATGGCTTAAGAAGTAAGGCTGACCAATTGAATACTGTAGTGGACTATGTGAGGCCTGATGAAATTGTGGCTTTTGAATCCAAAATAACAGATAAGGACTTCACAATGCTGAAGTAATTCCTCTGGGTTATCAGAAAGATGTTTTTTGTAAAGACCGTACAGATAGGGGTGGTGGGGTGTTCCTAGCATTAGGGACGATTATGTGGTCTCCCAAATCCAAGAAGCTGAATCAGACTGTGAAGCTATTTGGGCTGCAGTCACCATTCCTAGGCAGCTGCCTCTTTATATGCTCATTCTACAGGCCACCAGTGTCTGGCCAATAACCATTTCAGAAATTAGATGAGGTCATTAAGAAGGTCAATGCTAGAGGTAACAAACATGTTGTCATTGCTAGGGTCATGAATTGTGGCCATATAGATTGAATTAGTACCACAGTCAAGGAGAATGCTACTGAACCAGGTGTGCACAAAGAAGTGCTTGACCTCCTTAATGCTAATTTACTGATTAATACCAATTCTCTCCCACTAGGGAAGAAAAGATACTTGATTTACACTTGACAACCGGGCCCTCCTTGGTGAAAGTCACAATTAGTGATCCCTGGTATAAGTGACCACGACATAGTAGTTATTGATTCTGAAATCAGGCCTAAGTATAATCCATCAGCTCCTAGGAAATTTATTCTTACAATCATGCAAACTGGAATCTTATTAAAGAGAAAACCATACGTTTTGCTGAACAGTATCCCCTAACAGCAACTAGTGACCAGCGCTCTGTTAATGAAACTTGGTTAGAACTCAAGAAAAATCTGCTTGAGATGCTTGATAAGCATATCCCCTCAAAATTTAAGTCAACACGTTACAATCTTCCTTGGATGTCTCCCTGCCTGCGTAAATTGACTTGGCGTAAGCATCGACTTTACAACCTGGCTAGGAGAACTACTGAAATGGGGGAAAGGACTGAAAATTGGTTGAAATATAAGGACTTTAAAAAATCTACCCAATAAGCAATTAAGAAAGCTCATTACGATTACATTTATCATACCATGACTGATGCTTTTAAAGAAGGTAATAACCGCCCCTTCTGGAATTATATTAAACAGCAAAGAAAGGATGCGGGAGGGGTAGCACCTCTCAAGGTTTCTGTGACTCTCTACAGTTCTAGCAGGGATAAAACGGAAATTTTGAGCAGACAGTTTAGCTCTGTGTTTACCAGTGATACCATGGACAACATCCCTTATATGCAAGGGGAACCATACCCTGATATTCGTCCATTACTTGTCACTGACCTGGTGTCCAAAAACAGCTGTTAAATATTGTTGAGTCTAAGGCTTCCGGGCCAGACAATATTCCTAACCGTCTATTGAAAGAGCTAGCTATTGAACTTGCTCCAATTCTTGCTTCATTGTTTAACCAGTCATTGTCTGATGGTGTTGTACCATCTGATTGGACCAATGCTAATATAGCTCCAATATTTATGAAGGATGATAAAAATCTTGCATCCAATTACGGTCCAGTCTCTGTAATGTGTGTCTGTTCGAAGTTGTTAGAACATATAGTGGTGAAACACATACTGGATCATGTGGACAATCATGCCACTTTAACCGACCTGCAACATGGTTTTAGAAGAAGTTGTTCGTGTACTACTCAGCTTCTCATGACTATTTCAGATTTACATCACTATTATGATAAGAATACCCAGGTTGATATTCTTCACTTTTCTAAGGCATTTGATGTAGTTTCTGATCGTTAATTGTTGGCCAAGATCGGCCATTATGGAATTCGGGGAAATCTCTCCTGTTGGATCAATAGTTTCTTGTCACACAGAACCCAAATTGTGGTTATCGATGGAATATCATCAACATCCGCTCCTGTTCTCTCAGGTGTCCCACAAGGCACCTGTCTTGGTCCAGTTCTGTTCTTATGCTATATAAAGGACATTACTCATCACATTAAATTGCAACTTTGTTTATTTGCAGATGCTCTGCTGTATAGGCCTATTCACTCATTTGAAGATTCAATCCCTCTAAATGCTTCATGATGTCTATAAAGCATAGCAGGCAAAATCTGTGTTCTTTTACTCCATATACCATCAAATATTGGAGTGCGTTGCAGCGCAACCTAATCTTGGTATACTGTTTAGTGACAATTTATCTTTCTCTACACATATTGATAAGATGTGCTCTAGGACCAGCAGAACCCTTGGCTTCCTGAATAGATTTTTGCGCTCTCGCCCACCAGAATTACGTGAATTGGCCTATATGTCGTTCAACTCTTGAATTTGCAGCTCAGATTTGGGACCCTTATAAGGTCTCAGACCAAGATAAAATAGAAAAATGCAAAGGAAGGCAGCACGTTTTGTAACTTGAGATTTCCGTAGGCAATCCAGCGTCACTGAGATCTTAAAGACTCTGAAATGGGAACCCCTCATAGAAAGAAGGAAAAGGGCCAGACTCATGCATTTTTATAAAATTATTAATGGCCTAGTTGCAGTCCCAAACGAGACTAATCCCTTCTTGAAACCAGGGAGACCTGGCCGCTATACTCAAATTCCACATAATCATCATGCTTTTCAGTATAGTTTCTATCCTAGGACTATAAAGACTGGAATACGCAATCCTTGGCCGTTAAGGAAAGCCCTAGTCTTGAGGTGCTTAAAACTACATTGCCCACACATAGTTACAAGCAGTGCTGCGCTGCATACAACATCCTCGTTGTGATAATCGAGAGGGGTTTTTAATGAGTTCTTAACAGAGAATTGTGCTCATAGTTTGTGTAGTATTTTTTCAAAGGCACTAAATTGTTTCTCTCATTGAATACTATAGTTCTTGGACATTTAGAAAACTGCTTTACATATTTACACTTATGTAGCAATAGATTCCTTACGACTGCGTTGATAAGAACAATTCCTTTGTACTGCAAACTTGGCTAGCCTAGGTTATTTGCAGTGTTAAGTTAGGCCTTGATTAGTAGCCAAATTGAGCTCTTAAATTAAATCTTGGTCGCAAACTGAAACATTTTCACTGTAGCCTATACGCTACCTGTAAACTTGTTCCTCAATTTTAACTACCACCTGAATGATATAGGCCTAGCTATTAATGCTCAAGAAATTAAAAGCACAATAGGCCTAGTCCATGCTTTAACACTAGGTCTAGCCTAAGCTCTGTACTTTGTATCTCGTAACATGTTAGTAGAGGCATCTGTAAAGGCTGCTTGCGATTGAGAACATCTTGATGTTGCAAAAGTCTTAACAGATCAGAACGTAGAAACACATGAGCTAATGACAGATCAAAGAGCATTTTTGTGATAATATGCAATGGCTAAAGTTACCGTTGGGAACACATTTATGTGGTATTCAGCTCTCTTTTCCGTGCAACTCGTCACCTTTCTGAACATTAGGGTCTTACGTCATGTTTTGTTATTGAGCAACACCGCCCCCACACTCTCGTTCTCTCGATTTAGGACTGTACTTTCCACATGACATCCTAATAAATGTGGGTCCCTAAGTGAGGACTTTCTCTACTGCAAATTTATCCTTGTAGGTGCAGCAAATAGATACTTTTCGGTCGAATCAAAGTTTGAGCTCTGATCCTTCGAACCTCTTCAAGGCATTAAGTCCCTATCACATGGCACCTTCACATTGCCCACACACAGCAAAGTAATCATCATTACAATATGTACGAACAAAGCAGTAAGAAATCATGAAGTGACAAACATGGGTGACAATTTTCTGTGTGTAAAAGCATAGAAGCATAAGTATTTCCTGTGTAAAAAGCATAGAAGTTAGGAATGTACCGGAAAATAACATAATTTATTTGCAGTTACGATGTGCCCATTCTGTTATGCATAAAATCTATTCACAACACAGCCACAAAATGGCAATAAGACTTCACTTTCAGTAAGAATCAACTATTTTCGGTGCTATTCATCTATATCTGGATTTGGATCTCATTCCGAATACGCGCTCACTAGTGATACAAGACGAGCGCGCCTTATTACAAAAAGCAAACTGTTGGAAACGGGCGCTTCGTAATATCTATCCTACATAAAAGATATATACATTATACGTGCATGCGTGTGCTTTTTTGTACCGTATATGTCGTCATAATACAAAGCGGTTGTTTCCAATGCAAAGTTTTTTGTGTTTGTTTCGTAGGTTGCATATCGACACGTTTATACTTTTCATTATCTTGCGATATATGCAGCGCTAACTAGTTATACAAACTTTCATTGTTTGTTTTGTATAAGTTATTGCAGCTGTTTGGGTTATTGAAGGAAAGAAACGATAGTTGCAAGGCAAAAGCGCAAAAGGGATTGATAAGTACCGGTAAGTGAAATCGCAGTGTTTCTCGATCTAGTTATTTTTTTTTATATTTTTTTTTATAAAGTTAAGTTTGCGAACGTAAATACTATACGCATATGCCGTGTTGCGTAGGTCTGCAATATGTCTTGCCATACGCTATATGCCGTCTGCACTGTTTACTCGCGATGTGCATTAACATCCATGAATCATATACCTTTATTGGTTCGAAGTCAACTCGAGTCATGCATTTATTGATAAAGTCAGGCCCGTATAGCTAGGCCAGACACATGAGGAGGGGTTGCAACTCGAGCAGACTGACTGTTAGTGACAGGACACATGGTTCGTGCCCCACCCTTTTATATTTGTTTCCAATTTCTCTACACATCCGTCTTTTAGCCCCTCCTACTTAGAATTCCTCGAATCGAGCCTGTATAAAGTTGACAAAAGGCAGAAGCATGTGTAACTTGTTTAATGTACTTCATATAGCCTTTGAGACACAAGTGATCGAAACGTCGCTAATGGTTTGAACTTTAGTTGACTTGTTTGACTCAGTTCTTTTAATTTTAATAATAATTGAAATTAGTCGCGAATATATACTTCATTTTTTGGTGATCGCAATTTTCTCCTATAGCGTCTCGTAAAATTGCAGAGGTTATCCTGCATGAAGCCAAGATGTAATTCTCAACGATCATGTATGATGATACTAACAGATTGGCTATATAGTTGGATTAATTAAGTATTTGACTCATCTAATTCATCATATTTCCATGAACTATCCCGGAAGAATGTATTGTCCTGTAGGTTTGTTGCACTATACGGTATCTCAAGCATATTGCCTTCCTTGGCGGTGAACGGAAAACCATTGGTGGAGTCAAATTTCATATTGCTTTCCAAATGATATCGCATCGGCAAATATATAGCTCAGTGTACATACAACTTTACCTCGCGCAGTCATCACTTATTGTTTTACATTATATCGACGTGCAAATGCGAACATATAATGAACATGTATAGTTATAGCAGTGTAAAAATGTCGGAAGTATATAAGTAACCATGCAAAGAGACGGCTCCAGGCCAGTGTAACCTGGAATTCAGGAGTTGGAGCCGGGGGCATTAACAAATAAAGGAGCCTGGCAACAACAATTTTTAAAGTGGGGGGGGGGGCGCAATATTTGTGTAACTCGTTAAGTTTTGGTTTATGGTGGTGAGTGGGGGATGTGGTAGTGTATATATACGGGGTGCCAGGGAGGTCAGGGCACGGCCTCCTGTTTGGCTACAGGTCCGGACGACTAACTCTATGCGGAGTTATTGATATTTGTTCGTCCATTCCGCAAATTTTCATCATCTCTTTTCGGAATAACGACTAGAGCTACAACAAGGCTACAATCACACATACCAGTCACTCGCTAATTACTCGGAATGAACTTGGTTCAGGTGTTGGTTCAAATTTCAGAAAGCTTGTAACCTCCTTTTCTCTCCGACTGAGAGACTTTATAAAAGCATACGGTCAATGGCTTCGAGAAATATGGAGGGTCAGGGACCTCCAAGAAAGTTTGTGAAGGCAGTTCTCGGTATGTTCAAATGTGTTAAGCCTCTCGCTCTCAGCAAAGGCTGATCAGCAGCTGGCTGTAAATTAATAAGCGTGAACATTCTCCACATGCTAACAGTTATCTATATAGACATACACAAGGAGTTGCTGCAGTTACCATGTGGTACCGGAGGCCTTTATTTTTAGTGCAATGTTGATGAGGTATTTCCGCCTTACGGCATCTATACATTAGTTGGCCTACGTACATCTGCAATAATCGGAAACAAGCTGCAATATGTTATAACCGATTTCCTAAAGATGTTTATTGGTGAATCCTTGAACCAAATTCATATTTAGTCAAATAGTTAATCTTCCTCCCCTCATCAACATAATTCTAATGTAAAAATTCTAAACAATCGCAAAATTGAATAATTACCGTAGGCCAATTATATATATTGCTCTTCCATCAAAAAGGACAGTGGTGATATGAGCGCACGTTGCAAGATGCATCACAATATTATTTGGGGAAAGGCCAATGGTAGGGTGGGAACATTGATACCAATTATAGCTCGCCTACTAGTACTAGGTAAAGACTAATTGACAATAATGGGCTAGCTATCATACATTCATGAGGACACAGCCCCCGGATGACCACATGGCTCCTACATGCGAGAAGAGGATCTTGTTCACTTGTCACTGTGCAAAAGTTTGTCAATCGGCTGATAGCTATTTGTATTATTTTATTTACAGTTTATTTAGGAACTCGTGTTATTTCTTCTGAATGTCTAAGATGGAGGACGTTGTAATCGAGGACTCGCTATAGGTGCGTTGAGAGTCTCACTTATCAGTAGCACGTATGATTTTGATTAGGTTACTAGCTCTAAGGCACTGCAAATATACTAGATCCGGGAATCCGAAGGACCCTCATATATCTCACTTATGCATTGGAGAGCCATGGCAAATTAGGTAAAACCCCTGATAAAACCCCGCAGGTTTCATGGATACAAACTAAAGGTTTTAACCCCCCCCCCCCCCCGATCCCCCGCTCTCTCTCACACAATAAATCAATCAACGATGCATTGGAAATTAAGTATCATCCTCTCAGGGACACGCAATTGATATGTTAATACATATTCTGGATCCCAAAATTGGCCTGTGTAGATTTGAATATTGCACATTTTATCCATGAACGACCCAGGGCACTGAAAATCAAGACTTCACTCCTGCGGACTCTCAGCCCAGATAAATCTGACCAGTGGTCATGATACTGTAGCATTGAACACATTTAGTGAAACCACATAATACTTTGATTATTTCGTGCAGGGAGCTTGCTGGGTAAGCCATCTATAGCAGCTCTCCGATTCGAGGCTTGGACGCATTATTGGGAACTTGATCTGTCCAATGATGTGGACCCCAATTTTATCTGCAACAACTTTTCATCTTATTTCAAATTCTGCAATTATACATGCATCATTGTAGTTCTCGATTCAATTGTCATAATGAAGCATAACTTTCACAACTTTCTTCTCAATGTCGTTTACAGATATAGGCCCCACCGACTTGACCACGCCCATGAAAAATTCAATACGGCGTTTAATTGGGGAGATTCCCTAAGACGACTGGCCACAATGGAGGCATACTCGTCATGGTCCAAGTAAACAAGCTGCGTAAACCAAATCCGTGGGAGGTCAACTGAAGTACATGAACAGGCGTGTACTGTACTATCACATGCAATTCAACGGTATCTGTTGTTGATTGCGTACAATCTGTGTGTGTATCCAACTTACTTCACGGCTATTGAGGTCAGCTGTTCACTAGTTGAGACGCGACTAGAACATATTGTGTGTTATTTCACTGTTCTGAAATCATCATTTCGTATTCACGAGGTTTGCAAGCAAGTGTAAGCAACTACATTATCCTTTCTTGTCACTAGCTAAAGTACTTTAGAGTATAGTGGAACTGGAATTTATCAAGTATGGTAATCCTAGCCTACACAAAAGTAACAAAGTTAGGCCTGTTCAGTAGCTTATAACTTAGGCCTAGCCTAAAACTAAGGCCTGTAGACATAGGCTATTATTCTAGGGTTTCAGTTTTCCGCACACGTTACTTTCCGCACATTACTTTCCGCTGAAAAAATTCTTGTGCGGAAAACAACTTTTTTTTCACTTACCTGTACACTATATTTTTCCTCAATTTTAGGATACCAAATTCAGGCAGGATGATGAAAATAACATGAGAAAGTATCAAAGAACGTCGATAAAGGATGGTTAGACTGAGTTCATGTCAGAAAAGTTAAGCTGCTTAAAATTACAGGCGCTGTTTAACTAAAGTTAAACTTGTGCTCACAGCCTAAACTAGTGCTTACAGCCTAAGCTACAACCTTAGCTATATTCAAATAATAATCTAGTCTCGAAGCTACATTTTATCCTGCCAGTTAAATGCTATCTTCTCCATCCTCCTAAATCCTTCCATGTGCCTAATCATTTCAGTAAGTCATTCTGTCCCTCCCAAAAAAAGATACTTTCCGCTGAAAAAAGACGTTGTTTTCCGCTGACAAATTTGTCTGGGAAAAAACCGTTTCGTTTCAGCGGAAAGTAACGTGTGCGGAAAATAACAGTACCCTTATACTAGTACTACTAGTAGTAGTACTACTGGGTGTCCTCACCCAGAAAAATGAAAATCAAATTGAAGATATTAAACGGTACATTCAGAGGCATATTTAGGCTATAAATTAGGACTATAATTAGGTAGATACATGCAAGGTTGTACCAATTACTACTTCAACATTTTTCTATTGCTCATTCTTTTATCATCCATTAGTAACAGAATATTTAGACTAAACTTTTGAGGTCAGATAATGAGGCCTATCCAGTGGCAGTACTATGAATGGTGTCCTGAAGTTTTTGAAATAGTTATCAGCGAAGTGATTATCTCTTGCTTTTGATATTTTGCATTGATTATTGAAACAGCCTACTAATAGCAGAACTTTTAGTCTCTTTTCCTTGCCAAACATGCATTTAATTCCTAGGAACTGAGGATTTTAACTTAATTCATGGAAGACAAAGCAGAGGGATTTGCTTCATTAAAGAGAGTGTGCAACTAATGCAGTTTCTCAAAAGAGCAGATAGGCAATGGTTACACAAATTCTTGCTCTGAATAAAGTGGTGGCAGAAAATGCTTAAAAGAAAAAATCTATTAAAGTGGACTGATCTTGTTTTGGTTTCTTGTTTTTAATACTGGGATTTTTAAGGCCCTCCAAAATTATTGTGAATATTAAACTTGAATGTAATGTCACCATTTTGATTCTCTTTAAGATTGACGACCCAAGCCAAGGAAAGCAGACTAAATTGTTTGAACAATATTGATCAAAGTCAGCCGATGCAAAATGTCTGCCGCAGATATTCCAAATCAGAAAGCGCCGCTCAGCCCTAATCAGATGTCGCCGTTAAAGATGCGATTCCTCATTCCAAGTCCCATAGTGACAAGACGGACAAGAACGTCATCGCTGTGAGTATTGCAGTGTGTTTTGCAACTGTTTGCAATATTTGGACAAAACAAGCAGAGACGGATTATTTTGCCACAACATGACTAAATGAAGCAAAGTGGATGTCTCAGAAGAGATTCAATAGTTCAATGAATGAATGAAAGAACAAACAAATGCATGAAGGAATAATTATATCACTGTATTTGCTTTTGCAACTTCTCACGCTGTTAATTTTGGACAATGTTGCAAGGGAATAATTAATCTAGTATCACATAGCAAAATGGCCAAATTGCTGCTCAAGTCCAAAGATGCATTTTTTTTTACACAGGAACTTATTTTAAAACCTTATTTTAAACTCACTTATTTAAAATAGTAACTAAGAGCCTGGAAAGGTGCTACACAAAAATTAAATCACAAAATTAGAAGTTCTCTGCCTTCAAACCAACTGGTTGCATGTGTTG
>KN890042.1:50487-61768 GCA_000934455.1 Apostichopus parvimensis
TTAGTTATGAGCCGTTGCTAAAAATAGATTCAAGACTTTGCGTTGGTACAACCAGAGAGTTGTTATGGAACTCCCTGGTACAACTGCCATATAGATATACACAAATCAAGCATGGTGTTGTATTACGTATTGGTCAATGACGTTCGTAGTGTTTAAATATTCATATTATGGGCGAGGTTTATTGGGATCCCAACGGAAAATATCTGGAGAAAAACAAAGTTGAAAGTTGCAAATTTTTTCGACTTTTATGCCACTATTTGAAGTAAGAACGTTATGGCATAGTGGAATCAGTGAGGTTGAGAAAAATCATATAAAAGGACGCAAAATGCTGCTTTAAGGAGGAACATTTATCGAGAAGACCAAATTCTGTTTTCTGATGGAATGTCAGAAATTTGACAAATTTTACTCTATATTGTACAGTTAGACGTCGATTATGTCCAAAACCATAGGTAGTGAGAAAACATTTCGTTGAAAATTGATTTGTCCCATATTGCTACCAGAACCATAGAATTTAGGCAAATACTTGAATGAAAATTCAATGCCCCCATATATTACAGAGCAGTAGAAAATAATGGTGAGCTCTAATGTTGATGCTAGAGAATAATGTTACCTCTTTGATAAATGCTCCAGTCCAGAATATGCATCTTGTTTGTGTAGTGCCAAGACATTGGTTGCCCTGCGGTACACGCCGTGTATCTTTTAATTAAGTGTCTGGTTTGGTATTTTGAAACAGACAGGCTTTGTTCCTCATATATAGCCAAAAGTCAAAATTATGATTTTTTTGTTGTTGAAGAATCTCACCTGTCTGTACAGATTAATTTTAAACGAAGCGATGACGCAGTAATGTCATTAAGCCATAAGAACGTAATTGGATATGTTTTTGTAAGGACGAAGTTGTTTAATATTGAAGTAAATTACCAGCTATCTTGTTACATCCTCTGGATGTTGTTGTCTAGGAAACTGGAAAATATCTTGCTAAAGTACTGTACTCTAGGATTGAAGATATAAAGTCAGGTAAGGCTCATGTGTCAACGTACAAGCAGACACGTTCGCTGGTGCTTCTTGACGAGTAGGCCAACAAATTCTACTCACATCCTTGCCCTTTGTTAAACATCCTTCTAATGTGGGATACTGCTTGGTAGATTACAGACTATTTGGCACAATCCAATGTGGCTCACAGGCATCTGAGAGTTTATCTGCAGTTTCCAGAGTTAGTCGATGTCCATATTCTAAGCTACTGTAGCTTTGTGGGTTCTGAGCATTGAATCACAGGGGTGGGAGTCTGATGGGTCTAAAACTTTGCAGATTGTTAGTTTATCAAATACCTTCCATTCCCTACAGTAATGGGGGATGTTTGGTGCACCAAGTGCTAATGGGAAACAAGTTTGAAACCCTCCCTTCCCACCACCTTGCTTCTCTCTCTATCACACACACCTTGTGCTTCTCCTGTGTGCACAGAGTTGAAAAGTTAAAATTAATGCAAGAAAACAAAAGCTACTTTAAATGTAAAACTGGTCGTCTTGATTTGATCTCTTTTCTCTTCTCTTTCCCAGCGTCGAAGGAGAGTATGTGCCGAGGACAGGTGACCATGTGACTTACAAAGAATGTCCCATACCTCCAAAGAGGTCCAAGGTCCAAGCGGTAGAGGTCATCATCACTCACCTAGCACCAGGGACCAAACATCACCGATGGGAGGACCCAGACGATTGATCTCCAACAACTCACGGACCAAAAAAAAAAACAACAGATTTCTCAGCCTTTATCACTTTGTCTTGCACAAGTAGAGCACCTTTTGCTTTGCTCTTTCTTGCTACAGAGCAGACACACATCATCAGTGAAGTTCTCAGGTAATACTATGAATCACAAGAGGAGAGTCAGAAATGACAAAAACAGAAAGAAAGAAAAGAAAAGTGCGTTAGTTATTCACACCATCGACTATAGACGTCGATCTAGTTACCTGTTAATGACCACATACTGTAATCATGGAAATTGATAAAGCGCTGGTAATGAGTCAATAATAATCTTTACAATTATATGCAGTTGTCTTGACAAAATTTGTGAACACAACAACACCCTTTTTTTCTTTTTCTGTTTAAAGCATCATATCATTGGAAATATACAACAATATTACTTGGTACAACAAAACCTTTCACATCTTAAATTTTTTTGGGAACGTTGCAGAGTGTAGAGGAGTTGAGGTGTTATGCTTGTGTACATTCCTCTCTTTTTCTCAGTATATATGACATTTCCTCAACTAGCTGTCGTTTAGTCGTCTCGGACGGCTACAGTGCTGTCACATCGAGGTTTGGCTAACCGTCGGCTTTCTAAAAAGGTTGAGGATATCAGCTATGTCTACCTCGACGTGGCAGCGCTGTATTGGGAAAACTGCTAGTCGAGACTTTCCACCAATGATCTTTAGGACTTTCCTTTTCCCAGCATTTTTCAAACATACCAAGTGTACTTTGTACCCATACGACATCTAATATCACAAAAAGTGGTTAGGGATAAATTCAGTGCATACTGTAGAAGTGGGTTTTGTCCATAATTATTGAAGATATCTTTCGAAACATATTTTCGATGTTTCAGTATTTAGTTTGTATTTAGTTTGGCCAAACTGCACAAGTGGAACCTTGAGCTAGTCAATCAACCAGTTTGTCTGTGTGCATGTTCTTTCCCTGGTGAGTGCATTCATGTGATCGTGTTTCTTTGGTTGGAAGATCTGTAAATATTATGCACGTTAGCACTGATATGATAGCACCCCTTCTGTAGGTATGCTGCAGAGACCCATTTGGACAAGTTACATTGCCAAGACAAAGAAAGCCTTTCTCCTAAGTAGTCTTTTGTTCTACAATAAGTCTGATAGGGGCACATATCATTACCCAAATGACACCCTCTCTGTAATTAGAAAGTTCACTGTTGAACATTTTACAGGGTTATTGTCTTTGGTACACTGTATGATTGACTGCATATATTATTGTGAGTAGAACAAATGACACCTCTCTGTAAATAGGTTTACTGTTAAACAGTTTACATGGTTGTTGTCTTTAGTACACTGCAGGAATGACTGCATTTACTACTGTGAGTTGAACAAATGACACCCTCTCTGTAATTAGAAGGTTTACTGTTGAACATTTTACAGGGTTATTGTCTTTGGTACACTGCAGGAATGACTGCATTGTGAGTAGAACACATTTTGTTCCCAATCGTTGCATTATATGAAAATATTCCTTAATTTACAGGGTTACCTCTATGCCAGTTTTTAAAAATTTTTTAGTATCCTTACCCTGTGTAGTTTGACAAAATTATGGAATAGTAGAGTAGAAATTACAAATTTTGAAATATCATAATGAAAAGTACTTTCAGCCGTTTTGTAAAACTAACAGTACCTGTTTTTGTCTGGGTCATTATGGAAAAAGGAAATACTGTAGTTTAATATTAAATGGAACAGTGTAGCTTCAAAATATGATAAGCAGTATTGAAAAGGGTGGGAAAAGGGTTGATGTGCTAAACAGACTTGACATGATAGTCAAAAGTTTTTAAACCTTTCCTGAATTCTTTTCTTTTTAGCTAATGAGTTTATGTACTGTACATATCGTCTAGTTTCTCTGTCTGAGAAAATTACATTGGTTATTTGGTGGCGGTAAGATCTTGTCAAAAAACTGATTAATTTGTTTTATAATATCCCAGTCAAGTTTTCAGTGTTGATTTACTTACTATAGTGTTAACCTACTGTTGAGAATGTATGGAAGTTTCGTTGTAAGTAAGTCAAAATCTCTCAAATCAGTCGCAATGTAAAGTACCATTCTGACATGGTTAGGGGTGTCATTGGGTATGATGTACCATCCTGGCATAGTTAGTGGTGTCATTTGGTTTAATGCTTTATCTGATAAGGTTAAATTTGTCATTTTCGTCTTCTCTTGGTTCTATCACATTTTGTTCATCGTTAATGATATAGCATTATATTTATCATTTTAATTATCCTAACACTCTTATGATGGATTCTTTAGATATTGGGTAGATGTTTTGTTTTAAAGTATGTCTTTTATTGAATTTTTATCTTTATTTTCTTTATTATATATGTCATTTCTTTGGTTACAAGTAAACCATGCCTAGGATATTGGAAACATTTCATTGGAAAATTTCAACAGTGTTGATTTTACTTTCCATGAGTTTTTACCATTTGTTGGGCTCTTATTAAGTGGTGACTTATGTACTGTTGGGCGGTAGAGGAAAGCAAAAACATTTCTTTTGGCAAATGGAGTAAATAAATTGCCATTTTCTTGCAATATTTTCTTATTCGAGAACTCTGTTGGTGAATGGTTTCTTTACTGCCTCAGCAGTTACAACATTGACTTGAAATTTAAAATTACGACTAAATTTCTAAACTCCCAGACAAAACTAAGAGGTATAACATTGCCTTTTGTTTTATTAGGATAGGAGTGGTCAGTTTTCCAACCATCTTATTTATGACTATAGGTCATATTTTTAACTTCAGTGTGTTTTGCTTGACCACATTAAACTCAAGGGCAGAAACCGTGTTTTTGGAAATTGTGTAATAACTTCCATATATTTTAAGGTCTGTAAAACATTCTGTGCTTTAAAGCTTAAAACAGGTCATATTAGCTTTCAGAACCTTGATTAAGAAACAAACACAGCTGGTAAAACAGCAAACAAGAACATATTTCTCTATTTCAATTGTAAAATAAGCGAAATTGGAATGTTTCATTAAGATCCGGTAAAAAAGTACAATACTGTGTGTAACTGTTGTTGTTCATAATGATAGGGCCACCTGAATTCCAAACGAATTTCATCCTAATTTGTCTGAACTAACACGAAAAAAACACATTCTTTTTGTAACTGTTCATAATATGTTAAAAATCTACAAAGTTATTCCAATGACGGACAATGTAAAATATATTTTGAAGAGAAAAATATTCCATACATCTCAATATCTTCTTGAAGAAGTTGACCTTGGTTGGTTAGTGGTAATATGATTTCATCTGTTTAGACATTCTTTAGAACCTTTACTTAATGAGGCCATTTTGGTATCCTTGAAACTTCATTTATTTGGAATGTTTGCTTAGCATTTCAACCCTGTTCTCTATGGTTAGAATTCCATCAAAATGCAACTCATTTTACAGAAATATTATTTTTCGTCACTGGATAAATTATTGAAATATATTCTAATGAGAAAGAAAGACAATTTTCAACCTAGTTACCATGGTGACATCATTCACTTTGCTCTTGCCAGATGCATTAACAAAATATCTCTCATTTTCAAAATTCATATCTTTGTGATGGAGAACGCTAAGAGGATGTAGTTTTCGACCTAAAGATGCAGAACATTACCAGCAACGTCAGCGGTGAGAGTATTCCCTTTAGTGTAGAAAAACTGGCATTTTATCGGCCAAATCAATTGAAGTCTGTGGTAGAAACTGTATGCGAGTAAGGACATTTCATTGAAAGAAAACACATCCCAAAAGTTCTGTACAATATGAACTGAATGTTTAGAGATTACAGATATAAAAACCAAGTGGATACACTATTTTCTTAAATGTCTCTTTTTTAAATGTCTCCCATGCGACAAAGACTGTTTAGTTATGGTCCCACTTGTTGACATATGCCTCAGGAATATAATGTTACTAATTGGCATTCCATACTCAAACCAGGGAAACATTTATTGTAGGTTTCAGAGAGAGGAAATATGTAAGGAAAACATTTGATCTGCTTAAGAGCCTGGGAAGTATTAAAATTATTATATACATTTATGAGCACATTTTTATCTGGCATTACTTTAATATATGTTAGTGTTATGGACTGATTGATATTACTAACAAACCTATGTTATGTTATATTACGTTATTAAAGGATGCAGAATTTATCCATTTAAGAAATACCTTAGTTTATCAATTCCCATGTATATGTTCTGTGTATTGTTAGCATTCTTGTAACAAAACGGTTGGTTATGTACTATTAACAATAAGTAATTCACCAAGTTGCATAAAAATGCTGGATTATTTAAATCACTATATTTTGATAGTCATATTGGAGTAAAATGACAAGTTGTTTACTTTCATAACTTCGCAAGGAAGAAATTATTTTTGTCGTCATTGTTGGTGATACACTAACTCAACAACTCATCAGTTTGTTGCCATGGTTTACATATGAGTAAAGCAACAATTCATTACTTTCATGTCATGGTTTCTACATGTATTTAGTGTAGTCAACAGTTCATTGCTCTGTTGAAAATATTAGTTAAAATATTTTTCTGTTGAAATTTTTGACATTATGACAAGATATTGAAGTGACACATCAGTTGAACGATACACAATGTCTCTCAAATGTTGTTAGAATTACACAGCAAGTAAAGCTATTCATTTTACCAAACATTCCAAAATACTATGCAGAAGACAAAAAAATGAAATCCTTTTTTTGAAGAAAAATTTTTTGTCGACAAATCTTGTTCAAAAGTTAGAGGTAGATCTTATGAAAGTTATTGCGTTAAAAGAACTTTGGTTTGCCAGAATCTAAGATTATGCTGAAATTACAGTGAGACATCTTAAAAAAGACGAAAGGAGCAAGTTGCATTTCAGTTAAACTTGGATTAACAGAATCTTAGATAATGTGCATCAGTTAATCCAGCTATTGTTAAATTTAGTACCACACATGTAAGAAGCTGTAAGGTATGGTAAGTTTGTTTACAGTCACAGCGAATATGACAAGGAGTTCTATGCGAAGAACTTCACAGGATTTTTATGTACAGGTAAACAGACTACAGTATCCGAAGAGAAATTTGATTAGCCATGTTTCTATATATATCGGGGGCAATCTCTGTGAGTGTGGAGATAAGCTATGTTTAAAGGTATGCTGTATTGGCCCCAAATATGCTAGATATTCAAATATGGTCACATTTGGTCAACATTCTTTAACTGTTTTTATTACAACCTTCAAGGAAATTTCCTCATATGGACATTCAGTCATCTTTTGTGATCCTTTAAAATGTCTGAAAACAATTTGGAGAGTAAAGACCTCCAGGAAAGTACTTTTTGAAAACTTCTAGCAATTATAGCGTGCTATAATTTGGGGCCTATACTGACTTCCTTTAATCGTCTATGGTACAACCACAGTATTTCAGTACTTTTATAAATGTCGTAATATTGATACCTCATTTTGAAATGATTTCCAAAACAGTCTGACATCTCCAAATTATGTAACCAGGGCATCCGTTTCCTGCACATAGAAAAGTGTTGTTATGTACCTTATTTCAAACTATAATAGCTCTCTCTACACACACCAGTATTTTTTAGTGACCTAATTATGGATAGTATTTGTTGCAGGCTGTAGGGAAAAAAAATATAAGTGTTGTTTTGATTGCTGTTACAGCAACAAATAACTATTTGTATCTATATTTGTAGAAATTGTTTTCTTCAGGACAACCAGTTTGGTTTCTCAGTGAATAAACTAAGAATTGTATTAAAGGAAGTCTAGTATTAATAAAAACCTACATGACACAATTTTCTTAACCATGCCCGGTGCCTTTTCTCATCAGAAAACAGGTATAAAGTTGAAATATTCCACGGAAGATGGAAATCATCCAAGTTATTTGTCTTATTATTCTATGTACAACGTAATTTCTTAATCCTTTCACAGACTTTAAATGTTAGATAGGATATACACACTTTAGCAATGATTTTAATGTTAGAAAGATTGTTGTAAACTTTCTTGTTATAATTATATTTCAGAATATTGATTTCAGTTGGTCTTTGTTTCACTACAGATGCACATCACTCACTTTAAAAATCTTTGTCTACTGTAAATATGATCTCTCCTACATGGAAATAAAATGTTGGAGAAATACCAATCTGTTTGGAAGTTTCTCTCTTTTTCATGACAAATAATTGTTTGCAGAAAAATGAAATACAAAATCTGGGTACAAAATTTGTAATCATACCACTTACTGTAAGTACTGTTGCAGCAGCGGTGCCTCAGCAGAATATTACTTGACTCTTCACTTACCTGTCTCCACACAACCTCAGCACTCTCGATCTACCACGTCTCGAAATGCACTGGTAACCTTTAAACACTGTGCGTCCTCTATGGCTGAACCCTCCGGCCAATGACATCCCTTCCCTTCTCATTCTAGCAAAACCCAAATTTGCTCAGAACTGTTGTTATCAGGGCTATTTTCAGGCGCGTAGCGAGGAATTTGCCAAGGGAGGGGCGAAACTGTAGGCAAACTATCAGAGCCGTAGATACGGCATTGCAAACTATCTAAGCATAGCGCCTACATGAGTTGGCGCGAAGCGTACAAGAAAATTTTGGCTGAAAATGCCTCCCAGATCGCTGGAAATGGCACTTCCCAGGCCTTGTAAGTTGCATCTTAGCATTTTCTCTTTTGAAATTACTAGCGATATCATAAAAACATACTAAAAAAATATGCTGAATGGGGGTGGGGCAGCTGCCCCCTTCGCCCCCCTTGACTATTTTTGGTGTTTTCAGAAAGAAAGAAAATTAACTCATATTCCATGCGCAGCCCAATTAGTATCCTTTATGATTTGGGGAAGTCTGGGGCGGTTCCTTTCTCGTTTTGGGTTGCATATTTGGAGTATGTATAGCGGTGACACGAATTGCTACCGCTAGTTTTCTCGCCCTTCCCTCTCATGATTTACAAATTGAATTGTCATGGATTTACTCATCTATTGTCACAGAGAGGAACCCCTATCAACCCTAAACATCAAAGGGCTGAACATAGTTGTCTGGAAACTGTCAGGGCTTTCCTCAGACAGAAGGGCTTTTCAGAGGCAATTGCCTCGATGGGAGCCAACGAAAGCCAATCAAAGACCCATGGTCAGACGGTAAGCGCCTTTGTGAAGGTTGTGAGCAGTGCTGCGGGCCTTAACATCACAACCTTAAAAACCGATGTGTTCAGCCTCTTTAGCAGCGATAATGAAGAAAACCTGTTCCTCTTTGCGATAGCGTCGGCAAGATAAGGAAAGTATGGGAAATAACTGACAGCTGAATCACCAAAGAATAAAACTGTTTAAAAAATTGAACACCGAAATTTGTCCAAATTATGAACACATAAAAAAAAAACCAAATTCCTTGCACAACGCATTGAAGCAAAAGAGATAAAGATTAAATAGTCTATAATAATATATATTTTAAAACACGGTACATATATGAAAGCCTTCAATTTGGAATTTCTGTTTCAGTAAAGGTAATTATGTTATATTGGTTTCAAAAGCAAATCTAAATATTGGTAAAAGAGTACATCAGAGTTGAAGGCTGATCATTATTCCCCTGCCCACCTGCCACTGCCGCCCCCCCCCCACCACGCCTTCAGATCAATTTGCGCTTCCTTCTAAGGATGTCCAAAACTCGACACTTGGGAGATCGGGAAATGTGTGCCAATTTACATTACAGAATAAGTTTGAAATGATGAAAAAAAAAAGTTTTGACTGTTTGTTCAACAAGATATGAATAATATGATTGAGTAATAATTCTGAAATAAACGGCCAGCCTTTACCAATTATTATTAAAATAATGCATCCATCCCTGAATTGATGTGCAATAATTGATCATAAAAGAATCAATCGTTTCTGAAATTTATACTGACCTTTTGTCCAAATTATGAGGATAAATAATTTACATTCCATGCCCAATACATTGCAACAAGAAAAAGATGACATTACATTGTCTATAATAATTACATATTTGAAAGCACATGTAAAAGTTCATTGGTTATCTACAAGTGAACATAATTATATATTGGTTTTCATGTTACTATATAAATATTAGCAATAGATTACTGACCATTAAAAAATTACTTTAGACCAAAGTTTCAATTAGCTAGAAATTGTTCAATTGGTTTCTTAACATTTTCCTTGTCTCGTGCTAATGACTGTAGACAGTTCATAGAAATCAGAGACAATGATAAAGACAAAAAGACGAAGGCACATAGACGGAAAGACAAGTGCTGTCGTTAGGCTGCATTTTACATTACTTGAACACATCCTGAGTAAACCAACAATCTACAACTTTCATGAGGAGCTGAGCCACGATTCTTAACTTTTTCAGCAGACCCATTTAGAGACGGTGCTCTTGAACAATAAAACACAATAAAATACTAAAAGGGATACTCCAGTGGCTGTAGTAAATCTTAGAACGAAAACACTTAAACTTTTCTGCCATCGATTGGTCAAACCACCTCCTCAGTCCTCATAGCATTTTGTATTGCAGAATTTTTGTCAAAGTTGGAAATCTTTTTCATCTAACAGTTTAAAATCTTTTTCTTTTTCAGAAAAGTGAAATATCTTGTATATACATATATTACTGGATAATACCTTTTATTAATAATGGAATACATAAAGCAATATACATGAGCCTTTATTTTACAGTGCAAAAAAGTATATAAACAGAATGCCAACTCAGCTGTTAAAAATTGTCCTTTGATACAATTGCTCACCACACAGGAGCAAAGACAATAATCCAACTTGATTTTCATATTTTGGAGTTGGTTGGGAGAGGACAGATCTATTAAACAAACTGGTTGAACTTTTTCATTGTCCTGATTGCATGTTCATCAAATGATTTAAACTGGAGCAAAAAATTGAGGAATATAGAAACCTGTCTAAGTGCAGATGATTCCAAGTTAGTAACCTGGGGTAACTTCAGGCTGTTTGTCCCCGGGTGGAGGAGGGTAGGGATAGCTTGGAGGCTGCTGTACATTCAACGGTGGATAGGACCCAGGGGCAGGCATTTGCATCGGTGTAGGTTGGTAGGTGATCTGAAAAGTCAAAGCAAAGTAAAAAGTTTACACAAAAAAATAAATAAAAAAAGGAATGACACAAGAATGGAAACAGTGGTCAAGGAGCGAGGAGATGAGAAACAAATAAAATTGACATGAACATTTATTATTGAAAGTAACTGGTAGCAATTTGACTTGACATCATGGAAATATTTCCGTAACTGCTTTCGAGATTTATTTGACTTTGGTCTTTTGGTCTCTTCTCCTTTTCTATCTATCTATC
Organism: Apostichopus parvimensis; assembly: GCA_000934455.1. NCBI lineage: Eukaryota > Metazoa > Echinodermata > Holothuroidea > Aspidochirotida > Stichopodidae > Apostichopus > Apostichopus parvimensis. Next base: position 61,518 of record KN890042.1, read on the forward strand.
TGTGTGTGTTTTGTTTTTAAATTAATTCAAATGCCAAATATAATTCTTGTGAAAGAGTTTATGAAAACAAATAATCCGCCCACATTGCATATTGGGGAAGAGAGCCAAAAGAGCTGTTGTCATGCTTGACCAGTTTCAATGAATAGACAATAGACGCGCACACGCCCTGCTGACCACGATCAGATTTGGCAATGCTACCTAAGGGCCACTTTGAGTGTGTTTACAACTACTTGAAGCAGATTTCATTCCCT
>KN890047.1:19465-34243 GCA_000934455.1 Apostichopus parvimensis
GTGGCGAGGGAGCCGAGGGGTGGCGAGGGAGCCGAGGGGTGGCGAGGGAGCCGAGGGGTGGCGAGGGAGCCGAGGGTGGCGAGGGAGCAGTTATTGGGGCTTGTCATTTTCGTTTTTCGCTGTTTAGTGTAGTACTACTTTTGAATTGGTGAGGGCGCTGCATGAATACGCCTGCCAGAGCCGTATATTTACACGGCTCTGACGCCTGCTTACTGGCTTGTAGAGAAACTTCGACTGTATTGAAATGTCATGAAAACGAAAGAATAATTTTCGTTACATTAATTTATGATTGGCATTTGATGGCACAATTTTTTTTAAGGGGTTTAAATTAAGCATTTTATGGGAGTACTCATTTTTCTTATTTCCTTGTTTAGTATAGTACTAATTTTTGCATTGTTTCGATGAGGCGCTGCCGGAAAACGCTTGCCTGCTGGCTAGTAGAACCATTTCGATTGTCATGAAATGTCATTCAAATGAAAGAATACTATTCCTTCCATTCACTTATGAAAGTCATTTCATGGCACAAAAACGTTTACAGGGTGAAATTAAACAATTAATAAACTAGAATGTTTATTTTTCAATCTCTTACGATCAACTTCAGTCAAACTATATTACAATAGCTTCATCAGTGACTATAAAAATATCAAATTAACCCAAACGTGTTCATTCAAATGGAATAAATGTGGTTTTAATAATAATCATCATCATCATCATCGTCGTCGTCGTCGTCGTCGTCATCATCATCATCATCACACTTGTTATGATATTGATCCTAATTCAAAATTTGCTTGCAGTATATATGATAGATAATATTGCCTAAACAGTGAAATTATCTCGGAAAGAAAATATGCACAAAGAAAGCAAGATTGAGCGAGTAAAAAGAGTGAAAGGAAACACATGCTGATAGGCTTCAAATTACTTGAAAAACGATCAATTTATACCGGCCTATAACGGCTTTGCAATTACTGAGCGTTGTGTTATGTGTATTCTTTGCATAAACATCAGCATACCAATTAATGCAGATTTTTACTTTGAAGCATATATGTCAAGCATTGAGTTGATTTGACGATCGTTTTGATATTTTTCATTGTATCATTTCCGAAGCAAAGTACACAATTTAAGAACAATATGCATATGTTGGATAAGGTACAAAGATGTATATACCGCACATCAAATACTATAGCACCATTCAAGAAATTTTACATGTTCTAATTCCGGATGACGTCACGAACATCGATCGCCACAGGGATTTGGAACAGACTCCCAGGCTGGAATGTCTCCATTATAATGTCGGATCAGTTGGTCTTCGACCGTTATGATTCTGTGTCAATGCACTCCATCATGCTGTTTAGTTTGGGAACATGTACAACATTAAAGTCCAGCCCGTCCACAGACATGCAAACCTGGTTAGTCATATCTTTGAAGTCGTGCTCCATTAATGCTCGTAGTACAGTTTCTTCCTGTAGATATAAATATATATAATATATATATATATATATATATATATATATATATACATACATAGAAAAAGGATATGTACACGTACACTTTAAGAGATAGAATGAATGAAAAGTGGCATTTAGGTTTATACAACTCTAAATGGGACTAAAATTGATACACAAATTAAAATACATGTGCTTAGATGACCACAAGGTTATAAAAAAAAAATATTTAAAACAATTCGAAAGTTTCTTTTACATTTTGGGAATATCTTTTTCCACAGAATAGATAATTTTTTAGACAATATTTGAATTCACAAAATGACATGAACAAAGCATAGTTCTTTCTTTCACTCCAAGGTTTTTTTTTGCTACTATCATGCATTTGTTCTTTCCTTACGTTGCACCATCCTTTGCCTCATTCTTATAATTTTATACCGACTCGAAATATTCCAAACTGCAACAAGTACAATTACTTTGTCTCAAATTAATCTTTACTGCTGCAGTCTATTAATATTTGGAAGATTACATTAAAATTTTAAAATGAAATCAAGAAGGAAAGTCTGACTAGAAACCAATAAGCAAATTTCAAAAAGCAAAGAAAATTATAGTGCGCTCTTCAAAATGTTACCTGATAATAATAAAGTAGACTGCTCCAATTACCTGGTATTTAGCTGGCAAAGATGCTCTCAAATTCTCTCTCTCTTTTACTGTCAAAGGAAATCCAATACCTCTTCTTCTAAATCTGTCATGAATAGGATCAGATCGGAGTGCAAAGAGGGCAAAACAGAGGCCATATCCTCCCCAATTAGACACCCCACAGGTGATGATGAAATCAGCGAATTCCTTACTAGCAATGGTTTCACCGTTGGGAATATGTTGCTTGATCTTATCATGAACTTTCCCCATACCTAGTTCATTACCACCATCACCAATACCTGAAAAAGGAAAATTGAAAATTAAGACATGATATATTCTGGGACACTTGTCTTTGACTAGTTATAAAAGAAATTTAGAAATATCAAAAAACATATTTTCTCAGATAATTGAAGCATGCAATTTCATCAAACCTATATTATATCGACTCTGAACGTAACGTATACCCATTACGTTTACATTGACTTTCAGAACTCGGAAGTGGTGGCGGTTACAACATCATCCTGTTTTTTTTTTTGTTTTTTTTGGCAAAAGCACTATTTTCAATCGGCTAGTCTCACATCAGCTGAAATTCCCCCAGATTTAACTGTTATTTGTCTTCATATGTAGCATAATTTTGATTGTGCTGCTTAAGTTATTGTGTCATATAAATACATTGTAAGTTATTTATTTCACTTTAATTAGTGATAAAAGTATCTCCGAAGAGTGCGAACTTAGTGATAAAAGTTAAAAGGAAGACATTTTGACTTGCGTCAATGTACGTCTTACGTCTTTAATTGGCTCATTTTCAAATAGATGATGTGTCGTGAAACTACATACGGCGTGAAGAAATATGTTAATGTATACCTGTTGTGAACGTTTTTGGTATCTTTTTAGCCACTTCAAAGAGCACATCATTATTGGTCACAAGATGAGTTATCTTTTTCGCTCGCATGGTGTAGTAGTTGCCATCCACTGCCATTCCAGGACGTTCGATTGCCACTAGGTGATCAAAGAGAGGACGTGTTATATCACCATTCTCAGTCAGAAACTTAAAGGCAGCAGTGTGGTCCTCTGGCGAACATCCTGGCTCAGGATATACTTCAAGAGAAAATTGTTTGCGTATGATACCTGGTAAAGAGGAAGAAAATAACTGTAGTGGCAGCGCTGCTCATTTGGCCTTCCATAAAAAAGTTATTTTTATGTTTTCGAGTGTTGAAGGCCTACACGCCAATTCGGCATTTACGAGTCAGTAAATATCACCATTTACGACCTACGATTATTATGATTTCGAGTATTTTTAGTGTGTTTCGCTAGCGTTCAGAGTGAATCATTCTACAGTTAGTTTTTCCCTTGTTTTTCGTGTTTTTTTTTGTGACGAACGGTGTAAATATCTCTGTAAATACAAGTTGTATTATTACTTTACTACGGACTTTCGTCACTGTGTGTGTTATTACGGATTTTCGTCTTTGTCTTCGTCTTAAGCAAATTTTAGTCGGCTTTTCAGCTCCGTGCCCGGACATCACAATAACCATTGTACCATGATGCAATAATTGAAATAATTAACCATGGCTTTAAACTTAACCTCACTGAATCACTTATTTTCTTGCGACTTGCAGCTCCTTTACATACACACAAGTACGGTTCCTTCCTGTTGTAAATGAATAATTTATAAATAACTCAATCTTGCAATAAGTTTATCTCAAGAGGAGATTACGTGTGAACTTAAAGGGTGTGAAGACTCGCGCACAAAGAAACGTCTCATGCCGGTAATCTGACCTAGTTTCGAATGAGGTGTAACAGAAGTGTTAGACACCACCATCGATCCCAGAAAATACACACACAGCTTGCTACCGTCGGTAATTAGACACTAGTGTACAGTCAGTACATACAGCTGCGGTCAATACCCACAGCACAGTGTACAAACGATACAGTGATGGACATCTCAGATCCAGCTAAAGATAACAAGGTATCACGTTTCACTGTCTGCATTTTGTAGCGACAAGCAGAAAAATTCACTTGCAAGCAACGGAAAGTTAACTTTTTCAGAGCGCGGCATGCGGTTTGGGGCGAGTCTTCAATGCCTTTAATGTACCTTTTGAAGTTAAAGTTTGTAAAAGAGACTCAAACGCTGCCTTGTATCCAGCTGCTAAATCAAGGATAAATGTCACGTGAATGCCAAGGCTCTGGAGAAACATCCCCAAAGCCAATGCTCCAGGTGGTCCATCAGTCTCAAATGGGAAATCTTCATTAACAATTGCAGGGAATCCAGTTATTATGGCGACGCTCTCAGCGTGCGATAAGCAAAGAGCACTTTTAATGAAATCTCCTGACACAACTAGTTCGGCAATGTTTCGCTTTCCTTTGAAGGAAAAGAAAGAAAACATTGAATTCAAACTTAAATATCATTGGTACATCATGTGCATATGTTGCACAGACAGTGACTTGAGTATCACTATTGTATACAAAATGAGACGCAGATCCAATAGCGAAATATTTCCATAAATGCACGTAAATGCATATAAATGCATATTAATGCATATTAATGCATATAAATGCATATTAAGAGACCGATGGAAAGCTACTACAAACAGTTATTATGGAAACTAAATGACCCCAAAAATATATCTCTTTGCACGAGAGAACCTTATTCAATTGGACCTGATGTGATGTGAACTACGATTATAAAGTGTAATTTTTACCATACCCTGCACCCAGCTGAACTAAGACGTCACGGCCAAACATAGCACTATACGAGCTCAAATAGACGTCCACAAAAACCGAAACCACGGCAAAAACTTCTCGCAGTGTCTGCACCACCCGCCAAAAACAATCATCCGACCCTGCAAAGCTAAATACGCCCGACCAGAACCCAGGCCCATGCACCAAAACACAACTAGCTGCCCAACATTAAGTGCCATGGATATAATATACATATTACTGCAGGGAAAGCAGGGACCAACTATCATGCCTCAACATGTGCGAAAAATGTTTGTTACGCTGGTTCTTATCAAAACGTCCCGGTACTTACCAGGATCGTCACTACATATGATCTCTAATTTTCTCAATGTGTCTTCAGCAGTTTGAGATAACGCACTAGCCAGAGGAGGTTCCTGAGATAACCAAACAACCCGAGGTCGATCATTTGTAGGACATTGAAGCTCCTCTCCGCCGTCGGTGACCAAGCAATCACTGGTATACATAGATCCAGGCCAATTCGTCAATGCAAGAGGAATGTCTGAAAACGAGAATATACATACCGTCAGTATGTAAATGTATAGGAGATAACGCACCGCAGCCAGTGAAAGATCCCGAGATAACCAAACAACGATGGTGTCGATCATTTGTAAGTCGTCGAAGCTTCTCTCTTTCCCTCAGTGGCCAAGTAATAAATGATACACATAAATCCATGCTCATGGGTGAATGTAAGAGGGACTCTGGAAAACGAGTATGCAGTAGTCTGTGGATTGTGGAGGTCTATGGAGGGACCGAAACGTTTTCACACGAGGAACCACATCGGCATCAAACTCATCTCGTTTCCTTAAAATATTCATCGTTTTTTGCAATAGACGTATCTGGTAATATCGTCTCATCTGCAACAGAGAACTATAATAGCATGTTAATCGAACTCTACAATGTTAAGGACCATTGAGTTACAATCGTGGCTGGCAACCACGTACAGTTATGTTGAAAATTAAGTTAAGAAAATAAAATTACTTACTGATAGTTTTAATGGCTTCTAATCCAGTCAGTCCACATGACCAGAATACGGGAACATCACCATGTTTTAATGTGGTTGGGACCCCGAAATCAACCTTTGCCAAGTCTTCAATTCCAATAATTGCTGATGGAAAAAATGTTTGTTTCGTTAAAGTAAGAATTGTGGCCAGAAATCTTAATTTAAACATACCACATAAAATGAAAAGGCAGCTGTGCAAATGAAATATTACATTGTTTTACAAAGGGGGAATGGTTGAGAAAGATGGGTCGTGGGGTTATCCTAATCCAGCTAAGTTATTGCTCAACAAGAAAGCTGTTTCGCTTCGTATAAACACTTTTCAACATCAATATCAAAAATATATATCGTAAATTATTTATTAACTCTGAAGAGGACGCTGCAGCCGCTGCATTTTGATACGCAGAAGATCGTTCAATATTCTTTTGAGGTACATTCATGAACAGATAGATGTAGACCTTCATTTACTGAAAATCCTTAAACATGTTATAAGGAGAATAACTTTTAAAGGGAGCGCTGTATACGTCAAGTTAATATTGAGAGTCATTCGGCTTTCCACATATGCATATGTGGCTAATTGTTTGGGGCGGCGCGCCAAGTTAGGCATATAATTTTTTTTAATTACACAACAGAAACTTACCTCAAAGCGTCCCGACAAAGCGAATGCACAAAAGGGCATATGTTTCAATTACAAACTTCACAGCAAAAGGGCACTTTGTTTTTATCTTAAAATGGCCACGGCACTTTATAGGTTGTCACAGGTTTGGAAGGGGCAACTATCCCCTCCCGCAGCGATGCAAAGTAATAAAATGTTTTACAGGTAATGGTAATGTTACGTTAATGTTACACTGTTACTTACCAGGGTTTCCAATGTGTATTGGAGCTCCATGTACATCATGCAAAGGATAGGTAACATCATACGCTATTTGCACAAGCTCAGCAGGAATAGGTAACATTGTTACGACCTGAAAACAATCAAACTCTCCCACTGTGTTGCATTTGATGTTGCTCTATATATACGGAAACATTGAAATCGAATAAAGAAAACACAACCACAAAAAATTAAAATTAAATAATAGCATCATCTCCCAAAATGTTACCATCTTATGTAACATATGTAATAGAGAGGCCAGGAACCTGTCGTTGCTATATGAACCTGTCGATGCTATGAATGTGACGAAGCTATGATTCTGAAGAGGTTGTGGATACATGGCTATAGTGAATATGATATGGCTATGAATCTGTGAAGGCTATGAATCTCTATAACTATATGGATTTGTCATAACTGTGAATCTTTCATGGCTGTGAATCCGGCCAGGTTTTGAATATAGCATCATGACTTTAAAAACCTTGTCGCCGGTCGCAGACAAAGTTGCCTGTTGACCGTAAGTTGCTCACCTATGTTTCACATTCGTTTCAGTATTTGTTTATCGTGTACACATCATTTACTTGCAAAGATGAGATATAAAAATTCTTTCAATAAATGAGCAATTCAGGCCGCTCGAAGCATATTTAAAAAAAAAAAAACATACCGTGTACTTTCAAACCAGCAAATTTCGAAAGACAAGTTCTTTTTTAGGTGTTAAGGTTTGCTATTTTTCTTGATGGGAGTACTCTATTCGATTAAGCCCAAAAGGGTTTCTTAGTTTACTTCCTTTCACATATTTTACTTATTTGCAGTTATATTGTCTTGTTCACCTTGTATTACTATGTGTTAAAACAAATAAATCATCAAATCATCACAAGGAAGGCAAAGATATGGGTGACAACTCTGCCCTTTGTGGGAATACACTTGACATCCACCTATGCATACTTTCGCATCGACATTGAGTGGGATGTTGAGCGCAATAAAAATAAAAAAGACACATATACTCACTATGTATTTGCTAGTGTTTGCGGCCTCTCCATTCTCGTCATAATATCTCAGCGGTATCCCAGCCGACAGTAAACGATCATTAAAACTAACACTGGAACCCAAATAGTAAAAACAGAAATCCTTTAGTTCTTCTGTATATTCATCCAAGTTGGGAACAGTTCGAGAGTACTTCGCATTTTCAATGACGTCATAAGCTCCAAGGTCAGTCCTGAAAGACAATTTAACAAGTGTAGGATTTAAGTTTGAAAGGGATAAACCCTCACATTTATCTCTGCGTGTGTGACTCTGTTCATATAATGGAAACTGCAGACATCATCTCCGAGGCAGTCAGTGACGTATAATCAAGGTAGCGGAGTAGGACAGGTGACAAAGGTATAAGCATGATAATTGCAAGCTCACATGCACAATGGTGATATGATTTGTAAGAAAGACAAACGGTTAGTGGATTTATGCGACCTTCCATTCTTTTACTTTTATTCCTTTACTCAATTATGCAAATGAAATGCAAATTAAGTGTTCATTGGTCATTGGCAGGCGTAAAGCTGGAAATGATGATTGAGCAATCATGTGTTTGTCTCTGTGCTAGACATTCTCTGTTGCTAGTGTAAAAGCATGAGGCATTATGAGTTCTTTTTCTTTATTGGTCATGAGTTTTGTATGATGGTTTATAAGAACAAACTCTTACATGAATGCAAACACCTGTTACCATATAATTTCCATATACCTGCAGTGTGGACTGCTATATACCAATACTGCTGCTACTTGTAATCACCGACAATGGCTTTAAATTTTCCGCATAGGCCTACGTTCATTTAAAAAGCCATATGCGGAGGTCATAGTAGCAGCAGGACTTGTATAGAATTTGAATGAGATACAACCTATATATGCGTGATATCATGTATGATATTTTCATGCAGGAATGTGGATGGACATATTTCGTGTATTATTGCGGGATGTCATTTTTTAACGCATGGCATGCATCAGTTGATCGATAACAGCCCCCCCCCCCCCACCATTACAAAATATATTAGCATTTATGATTGACTGTTGCAAAAGATAATCACGAAAGACTCGAGAAAGAACCACACTGAGGTACATTGGCAAATTCACCGCGTGAGCTTTTCATGATTTCTGAAACTAATTCTATATATCGCGTCACGAGAAACGAGGGAGATGGACTTGATACGTTCCAGGGATGAGGTAAAGACAGATAATCTAATCCAAATGGTTTCACGATAGTCATATAATTAGTACTGAAACGCAACCTTAACTCTACCTGATATCTGATGGCGTTGACCTCGTAAGTGTTGGCGCATCAAACTGTCCTCGTTCGGACGCGAACAACACAGGTAAAGGACCAGAATTGATCCGGCAAAATTCAGCAAAGTTTTTGGAATGTTTCGATGGTAACATAACGATGTTTGCTTGAACATATCCTGCAGTGCATATAGAAACAAAAGGAATAAACACATCCGTTTATTCTTGTTAACATATCTTTTACAGGGGGAAAATCGATGTGCGTATGTTTGTATATCTTTTGAGAGAAAGGAAGAGATGAAGAATGTTGAAAAAAGGATCTTAACCTCCACCCCCCCCCACCCACCACCCCCACTCCACCACAAAATTAAAAGAAAACTCTTGAATTCATTGAAAGATGACTTAATCCTAAATTTTGAACTTAATGTATATCATAACCCAAGACAAAGAAAAGAGATATAATGTTAGTAATGTTTCTTTAATTTTGTCGGTTTTCAAGATAATCATGTTTGAAATATGCTTATATCCCCGGAATGCACCTTTAAGGCTGATCTGATGGTGACGTCGACTCCTACAGTACAGCCCTAAAATTTTATTGTTAAATCATTGGTTTATTACTTCTAATAACTCAACCAAAACATTTTCTTTAAACTTCATATGAAAAAGAGAGCAGCATTGAATGATATTTAACACCACGATCGAGTCCTTTACAAAATGAGAAATATTGTAAAATGTCACTTACCCTTACAGACATTTGCTGTGACTGTTTTGAAAAGAGCTCCTTGGCGAGAAAGTGCCCTGGCGGTGTTAGTGGTTATTCTGGTAAGATTGTCCTTAGCATACTTTGCTTCATCTGTGTCGGAATGGTCCATTTCGCCTTGCACTTATACTTGTAGTGTTTTAGCAACCTAGTAAAAATCCGAATACCAAGACGTAATCCGAGATCATGGACATATATAGCTATCTTCATAGTTATTTATGGATGTTGCGCGCTACACCAAAGCACGGGGCATGCGCACTTGATAAATGATACGAGATGAGAAACATATAATAATAAATAAACTGAATGATAATGATGTTGATGTTTGTTCATAAAAAATCAACAGGCAATACACTATACATTTATGTATCTTCAGTGCATGAAAAAGTTATGATTCTTGCAACACTGAGATACAAAGAACCTTGTCAATGTTACATTTTCAATCTTAACACGTATACTTATTTACAGACCTGATAAAGATTTCGTCCCAGTGGTGACAGGGGTTGCCTGTTCGGGATGTCCATAGATGGATATTGCTTGCCTGTTTGCTTCCGCAATTAAACTCACCAGGTAACACCTTTGGCCCTTCTGTATAAGGCATCCACTTTCTATTTATGACTTTGTCTCCTATTTTCTAATTCTAATCACAATTCATTGCTATTTAATGAACAGTTTTGTTCATTTATCGGGAAACACATTGCCTTTGAAATGCTGCAGAGGCTAAACTGTTGAAGGGGCTAAATGAAGAATTATGTCGTGAAAAGGAATATTTTACCTTCTCTGCACAGTTTATATACAGACACGTATATGGTAGGCCATACAGGAAATAATTGGTGCTTTCATGTCCGTACGAATGTTATTACCGGTATTAATTCTATTGACCGTAGCGCCAAACAATTCTGATTTGGAAGGGATACCAAAAATTTAATGACTCGGCGATTCTCGTGTCCTGTAACTTGTGACATATATGTATACATTACTGGGGTACAAATGCATGTAGGAGGGTGCAGTAGTCTGCTCAGAGGGGCGGGGTAGGGTGGGGGGGGGGCCTCGTGGCCCATGTGTCCCAGCCGCTGGCCTTGTGCGAGGGTATATATTCACGTATGCAAGAATGTTATTACAAATACATCTTATATGCATGAGAGTCCAACAAGAACGGGTAAATTCAGTCCACACTGTATATACGGATACCGTGTATATATACATAACGATTCTCATGTGTAAGGGAATTTGATAAAGCTACGAATTTCCTGATCGAAAAAATTAAACACTTGTAAGAGAGGGACTATTTATATACGCTTCCAAGTACAGCGCAGTCCATAAAGAAGGAATATCATGCAAAGAGATGTATCATATCTACATATGAATTTTTTTAGAATATTCGAATTAGAAGACTTATAAAATCGACGTCTGTCTAGCTCTTGTCAAAGAACCTTGTATATGTTACACTTTCATATCTTACGATATATATATACTTACAGATTTGATAAAGATTTAGTCCCAGTGGTGACAGGGTTGTCTGTTCACTTTGTCCATGCTTGTCTGTTTGCCCTTCGCAATAGTAAACTCACCAGGTAACACTTTCGGGCCTATAGTATATAGTGCTACATATATGCAGAACTTGTATAACGACATTGTTGGCAACACTTGTGATGCGACCAAAGGTCGTTGGTTTATTGTAAACAAACCTGTCGAAAACGAATATGACACTGACTGTTTGTAAACGAAATGTCACTGGCTGGGTTAGAACATATAACCTTCCACGAGCCCTTTGGGAATTTTTGTCATGTACAGTTGCAAGTTGATATTTTTCTCTCCTTGCCATGCATTCTATCATGAATCTTTATTAAAGATAAATAAATAAATAGATAAATGAACAATCAATCAAATTGTTTGACAAATTGCATATGCTAAAAAAAAGTAACAAGTTGCCACTTTAAGCCGGAAGATTGTTGAATAATTCATTATCACTTACATTAGTTTTGCGTGTGTTGGTATTCCAAAACTGTCAAGAAATACTGTAACGCCGACCGAATTCTATTCAGTCAAATCGGAACACAGAGTCTCAAAAAATCAGCCAAAGAGTTCAAGTATAATGTCTAAAAACTTTGTTAAAAAGAAAACACTTTCTCTTGTTATATACGGTTTATGAAGTACATCAATTAATCCTCCAATCAATGATGAAACGCTTTAAGATGAGTTAAATGGTAGCAATAAATCTTTGGGCATAATACATGGCTTAACTCATTTACAACACTATTGAAAGTAAAGCAGTACAAAAAAAAGATAAGTGTAGACCAAACCTTGCAGCCTCTGCGAGTTCTGACAATAACTCGCAATATGCGAGCGAACCCTAAAAGTCGTAATTCCTGCGAGCTGATCTGTTCCCCGCTACTTGCGAGCTGTGCTGTATCTCGCAAATCAGTGTGAGCTGGGTTGTTTCTCGTAGCTTGCGAGCTGTGCTGTATCTCGCAAATCCGTGCGAGCTGGACTGTCTCGCAGCTTGCGAGCTGTGCTGTATCTCGCAAATTCGTGCGAGCTGGGCGGTGTCTCGCAAAATCTGCGAGCTGGGCTGTGTCTCGCAAATCCTGCGAGCTGGGCTGTGTCTTGCAAATAGTGCGAGCTGGACTGTGTCTCGCAAATCCTGCGAGCTGGGCTGTTTCTCGCAGCTCCTGCGAGCTGGGCTGTGTCTCGCAAAGCCTACGAGCTTAAACTGAAACCCAGGTATAATTCGGGTCTTAAATACACATATTCACAAAATAGGGAGATGGTCGAGCTTCGGCTTCAGGTTACTTTCAGTACTTGTATGTCAATCTTTCTCAAAATACCGAATTGAATTCTGAGCTAGAATAATGCCCCAGCCTTGTAAATTTTAGGGTAACACCGCAAGTAATTCTGACAAACTTTAGTATTATATTTGGTCTAGCTAGATAAACAAATATTCTAACGTTGGTGAGGTTCACTTCACTGACCCGGTCGATCTAACATTGACGGATACTAACGGCTTATTCGTAGCTTTTGCAGATTCCTAAATTAATTAACACATAAGAGAAAAACAAATGAAAATCATTACCAAGTAAAATGTCCAGAATCCCCGATACCAGTCACCAGGTAGAACCAGGAAACACAATGACGGTTCCTTGATAAATCACTTTCACTAAATACATACAGTATAGAGAGCACACACATGAGAAGTACTGCAGTAAACGACTGCAATTACTTTACGCTGACCGACCACTTTCTCAACTTTTGGGCTTCTCCCTGCCACGAACAATTACCAATCCTATTTACCAAGTAGCATGAATAGCTGAGCTCGGTGACCCCCTTTTTATGTTTTTGATGTAGGCCGAAGCGTGCGCGCGCAGGAAGCGGGTTCCTTTTGTTTTGGAATACTGTCTGCACTACTGGAAAACACGCTGAGCTTCCTTAGATCTAAAGAGAAAGGGTTAAAGGCGTCTGGGGCCTGAGACGGGGAAATTAAAATAAGAATACGGCATAGCCCGAGCTCAATACAAAAACGTAACAAATTAACAGAACGAAATCTGCTAGACTTATAGGTCAAATTTCTGTAACACTACATATTTCTTGTATCATTTGAAAGTATCGTGACCATTTCAGCATAACTAGCATTATTTTGTGTCTGTATGCATACCTCATGAACTTTCCGCAAACCAATCAGCGATCGAACCCTCTTTTTTTATTCCAGGAATGGGTTTGCATGGATACGATGTGAATCAGCACAATGTGAGATTAAATGATGGTAATGAACAGGAGCATTAAAAAGAGGTACATGGCGAGCCATAACGGTGACACGTCTTCGGTCACTCAGAGGTATTACAGCACAATTAACTTAGATGTTGTTAAATTTGTTGTTCTATTGTTGTAACAATTATATAAATTGACCAGGTTCAAGCTAATGAATGATAGAAATTCACGTTTTTACATAGTTTGTGGTTTTTATTTATTTATTTATTTATTTAATAAGAATAAATTTTTTATACGACAACTTGAAATAAAATGCCTATATACATTTACAAATTAGTATGAATATCAAATCATTCTTGAACTTTACAAATAAAGGATCGATGAGCATTTTTATTTTAAAACTTTAACAAGAAACATAACACAGAACAAACTAAGGTCAAAAGAAATAAGAATAAATTTGAATTTTTTGAAAATAAATAGACTGATGTCTGATGTGATGAACTTGAAATAAAATTAATAAGAAAACATATCACACTAAAAGTATAGGTTCTCGTCTGATCACCTAAGTCAAGCAGCGTTGAGTGTATAGTTAGTACTTTGAAAGATGACTTCTTTGCAATACTCGGTGTCGTAGACTCTTTTATGTACGAACTTCTATAGGCCTATGAACTGATCTGTAATACATGAATGATAGAAATCTAAGAAAATTCATGAAATTCATGAAATTGTCAGTGTGTTGTATTCGCGACTATGGGCCTCGCTGACTACATGACGTTCTGACACGCACAATATGCATGCTGTACTTTAAAAACTTTAAATGATAACGTGTTTTCAATTCGGTCTGAGTACAACAAAATGTGATAGTTATAGTACTTACCCAACACTGAAAATTGCATGCAGTTTAAGGCTTTATCCAAATCGTGCCTTTTAAAACCTAACCAACGGGTTCTATTTTCCTTGGTGTTTCAACAGTAAGACCATATACACTGTGAGCTATCATTATTACTGTTTACAAACAAAACAGTTGAAATTGTTTCTCTGTTTCGTCACATTTTTTGACGCGCATCTATGAAACGCGCGCGGACCTATATACAGTGTAACTTCTCAGATTGTGTGATAGTTTGGGGTACCAAATAAACTCGATGTTGGGTACCAACGAGTTTAATAAATCTGGAGGATTCATGTCAATTGGGCGCGCGCGTACCATGCATGGAGGGTCATGTGATGTGTTCCAGGGTGGTACCAAACTGGTTTTTTTCTGTAGCAGTTCGAGAATAGTGTTAGTGACTTCGTGAAAGATTTGCACCAAGACGAATCGGACATGGAAATCAACGGCGTAAGAAGGTACTGGTACTTCAGGCCTACGAAA
>KN890049.1:0-12089 GCA_000934455.1 Apostichopus parvimensis
TATGTTATCATTTCGTGTTGGTTTACTGTGTAATTGCCCATATATAAATATGCATGTGTATGCATATGTTTATGTATATACAGTATCTATATACGCGTACATTCACATGTTTATGCATATACAGTATGTATCTATGCATCGATATATATTCACGATCGAGGTTGTATCAGTGTTGACTGGAGTCACCGGATCAATTAGAGTCAGAAATATTTATACAGGTAGTGACTCACTCGGTCTTGACGTCAAAATAAATTGACTGTTTGCAACAACTGATTCATGGAGATATACATATCTCAGAACATGATCATAATATTATCGGTGAGCATTCCTGGTACTTTATATTGTAAACTAAATTGTTACCCCAAATTTCAAGCTTGCCCTATTTATACTACCCCGAGGTAGTATAAATACTGACATGTATGTCCATAATCCTGTGCACAAATACTGTCATTATGCCAGACCGAGAAACGATAATTAAATTAAAAAAATAATAATTATCTAACATGACTAAAACAGTATCTGCTACAAACCTCAGCCTCACACAGCTGGGCGGACCGTGCTGCCAATCTCTGCAAGCATTTGTCTAAAAGCTCATAAAAACCACTTACAGAGTGTAACGTGTAACGAGAATAATGTTTTTACTTGTGTGTCTTTTATGATCCAATCAACGTTGAGTATTACTGAGGCTGGCATTTGAGGTATTTTTATGGTATTTTTATGGCACCAGCCAAATGTTTTTGACAGCAACTTTTATGTGAGATGGTTTGACGGATCATGATGGGGAATGGATTATGTCATTTATTTTATATACGAACACTGGATGGATAGTGATTTGAATAAATAGATCATTTTACCTATTTCATACCCCCACCCCCTTCACCCCATGCCCCTCATCCCATATCCCCTCTCCCATACCACCTCCACTCTGATGTTAAAAGTGAAAAGGAAAGGCCATTAAGCCCATAGAGTTTGATTTTTTAAATTTATGTTTATACTGATGTAAGGGCATTGGATGGTTACAGTAGTTGACTAAATAGAAACATCTACTTATTACACCCCCTGCCCACCCCACCCCCCCCCCAATCTATGAAGAGGACACACTATAGATTGAATCCTTAATTACTGTATGAAGCCTATATAATATGTACTGCAAATAGAATGTGTTTATTAAAGCAATTGCCTATTGTGGCTTCAGTTCATTCAAAGTGACAGGGGAGAAGACTTCAAAAATTTTCATTACATTTTCATTTTTCATTACATTTTTGTTTGGCAGGGGGTGGGGGGAGGGGGGAGCATAGATTTCCAACTGAAATTGTTCACCGATATCACCTACTGCACTGGATGTACTATATAGCATTTACTATGCATGTTAATCCACATGGACAGTTATATTGCACATTAAATCTCCTTACATTCTTATACAACACAAACCCAGAGATGTTGAACTTTGACCTAACCCCACTCAAACAGTACTTACCGTAGCATTTATTACACTCCCATCTAACAGGTCAGGTCACTTATCTTCCCTTGATCATAAGCAGCCGTCACAACACTTATCAATTTTCACATGTTTGTTACAGCTGTATGTTGACAATATTATTATATTTTGGCATTACAAGTTAACACATGACTACTGTATAACACGACACTCTACCAAATCTAGGGAGAGTTGTAATCCATAAGCCCTTGCGGGTTTTTCCCAAATTTGCGGTCGCTCAATCGCCATAAAAATAACTGCTGATTATTATAATTATTATGATGATTATTTATATCGATTTTCCCTTTCACAGGAAGAGTCAGCCTCCAGAATGCCAGCTGAATCAGACCAGCCCAGACCGACCAGTCAACAGCAAGAGGAGACGTTAATGAAGGAAGAGCTATCTACCAAAACCCTCGGTAGGAAGACCAGCCAGGAGGAAAAAACAGACAAGGAGGAACAGGAAACTGCAGTGTAAGTGATTTATTACATTAATTTTATTCATGATTTATTTGATTCGATTGATTTAATAATTTAATATTTGATTTTTAGATAGCGCTTTATACCAGCGATAGGTCTCAAAGCTCTTTACAGACGTTATATTACCCCTGGTCAATGTTAACCTGTCCCAGAGACAATCCCTCCAGTCGGCAGCAGTTATATACTGCGCCCAATGACAAGTTACCTCACAGGTACCCATTTAACCCCTGGGTGGAGAGAGGCAATTGAGATAAAGCATCTTGCCCAAGGACATAACGTGATGAACTAGGCAGGAATCGAACCAGCAATCCTTGGATCACGAGGCCAACGCCTTAACCAATTGGCCACCACGCTCTTGATATAATTGTAATTATAATTGTCATTGTAATTTACTGATTTATTTATTTGAAGACTGGAAAAAGGATATTAGGTGTTGCATAATTTGTCTCACCCCTGCAGTTCGATAGACATCATCTTTGTAGTTTTCTTGAATCAAACTTTCTCGTTTCAAAATTCCCATATTCTTTCTCACAGAAGAGGTTATTTCTTATATATTATTTTATAACAATGCTGATTGAAGTTATGCCATTTAGTAACAATATTTGGAGAAGAAAAGTAAGTACTATAGTGGTATGATATTTTTGAACAGTTTTGAAGCCAACTGTGTCTGGTGTGTTTGATAGCTTTTTCTACAACAATAATAACAACAACAATCGTCCTTGAAGGTAAGTTGTTTTTTATGATGCTAAGCAGTTAAGGAGAGTTCTAAGATGAAAGGCGTACTACATACACTGCAGGTCAGGTGGCTATCCAATTTACATCTTAACTCATTTACGATTTTTTTTTACAATTTGGGATGACCATTTCAGATAGGAAACTCATTGACTTTACCTAGGATAAAAAAAAAAGAAGACTCATATCGCTTTGGGATTGAACCCACGACCTCCCAAATGCTAGGTTTCATTGCTTCTAAATGCCCCCGTGGAATGTTGTGAGATATTATTACTTCATATTTTGAAATGTCTATTTAGAGAACAGAGAAAAGCTCGACCAGGACAGAAATCCAAAGAACACAAAAAGGAACTCGCGGAATTGGTTGCCAGTCAGCGGGAGGTGGAAACGTTGACGTTCTTGGACACTGGAGAAGATGAGGGCGATGTTATCGATCCAGTGGTCGAAGAGGCTACAGATATATATGGTAGGTTTATTAGAAAAAAAAAAGGGAAAAAAAGGAAAAAAAAGGGAAAAAAAATTATATTGAAAATTAAATCAGATACTGGACATGAAAATTGACCTACTGGCTACTAGAAACTTTCTTTTTTTTTTTGTTCACGTTGTCAGGTTAGTAGTGATGTGAACTTAGTAAGGCATGTTTTCTTCTGACATATCTCCTCTCGGCATCAGAGGGGTCTTTGCCTCAACATGTGCAGAATGGAGTGTGACACCAAATACATTGGTTACACACTTTGGTTGTTCATATGCTAATTTATGTTACTGAGGTATTTGATGTGACACCAAAGATTACAGTAGCACATTCTTTGTTGTTAGCAAGTTTTCTTTATTAACGTTTGATCACTTTCAGTGAATCCATTTCAAGTTTTACTCTTTGCCAATTTTTTTTTTGAATAATGCAAATTCCATTTAAATCTTGGACATCCCTAAAGTCAGTGGCATAGCTTCTAAGCACAATAGAAAAAGAAGTTTAATCCTTTCAAAGGTTACAACCTACCGGTACTGTATTTTGATATATGTTTTGGGGTGCAGAAGCTACTTTTTCATAGGTATTGGTTATTGTTCAGATATCACAATAATAATTCTTTTGTTTCATCTCTCTCTTTGTTTAAAAAATATTTTGCTGATACACATTGTCACCCTTAAAATCCTGATTTTGTAACAAATAAAGAAAAAAAAAAATGATTTCAGAATTTGACTGTTTGAAGTATTAAGCAGGTCTGTAGATAGATGTGTTGGTCTCCTTTCATTACTGTGTCTGTTCTTGTTGAGAGGTTTAATCCCTCTACCTGCACTCCAGTATATGTATGTCAAGATAAGCTGCTACGGAGTCCATTTTGTAACGTCTGTTGTCCTCACTGCCTGATATCTCATTAAACCAGCAGTAGAGCGTAGAGAATATGCATGAGCAGCACAATGGGATAGAATTTAACCAGCGGAATCTGTCGAGTGGTGGTTTTGACAAGCTCCTTTAGTAGATATTTCTTGCCACTATATGTGTACACTGTAGTTGGTATGGCCGAATGTGTAACTGTATGTATGTATATATGTATGTATTTTAGATCCTCCTGCAAGCAGGAACTCGCGAAGAAGCCTCATTGGCTTATCAAAGCCACAAGCTGACCGAAGTCAGTCTCTCAGATTCATATTTAACGTCTATGATTATGAATTGTCAACAACTCTGTAACTGGACGACATACATTAATCTTGGAGTGACTCGAACTCTGAACTATGATTGAAAGGCACCGGCGTTAACCACTGAGCAACAGTAACACTCCTAAAACTGGTAGTAGGAGAATGTCTGGTCATATGTTACGGTCTAACAAACTTCCATTCAAATATTTGAATATGCCTTGCTCCCTCACTTATCTGCCTCCTCATAATGTCTCATTAGTTCTTACTCTTTCGTATCTAGAGAACGGGGGTCATCTGGTCACCTTTTAGCGCCCGCACTCATTCTGCACTACAGCCTTTGGGATTCTTAGCTTTGAAACTGGTTATCAAATTTTCTGGAAACTTGAGATCTTTAAAAAGTTTTCCCCAATTATGGAAAATTTTCAACTACTTCCAAATGGTTCAATTGATTTTTCAGTTGTACTTGATGGTCTCCTCTCGCATAAAACCCCTTGAACTGGGCATGAACACAACCCTATTTTGGTTTCCCAAAAGGGAAAACTATGGAGTCACTCTTACCTTGCAAAATTGTGAGGGGGACCCCAGGTTGCAAAGTGGGCAATGAATATAACATGGATTGCAAACCCGGTAGTTACTATTACAGTTAGCTTAGTCCAACACGGCAGCATGCAGAAACGTTGTACTCAAAGCCAAAGTGAATTAATCAGGGCACACATCCGTAGTCTATGCATGCTAAGTTCTTTCAATACTGCCCTCATTACCTTTCGGGATACATTTCATGCTGTAAAGTTTGATTTTTTTTGGTCCGTCTTTCTTCCTCACAGAGGATGCTGATGAACTCATGGATGAAGGACTTGGCAATGTCAAATCATCAGGTCAAAAGGTCAAGAAAAAGGTCAGTATAAAAGAAAGTGAAAACCAAATACTGTGTTATCCTTCTGAATACAAGTTATTGAGAAGATGAGTCAACAGACATATTGTCAACCATAGGAAGACCACAGTCTTGAAGTGTAAAACCTTGAACTGGACTAATTACAGTATTGATGTGCCAAACCTTGGACTAGATCTAACTAAATGTTGAAGTTTCAAACCTTCAGACTGGACCATAATATCGATGTGCCAAACCTTAGACTGGATCTAACTAAATGTTGAAGTTTCAAATCTTCAGACTGGACCATAATATTTGAGGGCCAAACCGTGGACTGAATCTAACTAAATTTAGAAGCCGCAAACCTTTAGAATGGACCATTAAATTGATTTGCCAAATCTTAGAATGGATCTAACTAAATGTAGAACTTACAAACCTTAAAACTGGACCATAATATTGATATGCCAAACCTTGGACTGGATCTAACTAAATGTGGAAGTTACAAACCCTAGACTGGACCATAATATTGATGCAAAACGCCTTAGACTGGATCTTACTAAATGTAGCAGTAACAAACCTTAAATCTTGACCGTAATATTGATATGCCAAACCTTGGACTGGATCTAACTAAATTTAGAAGTTACAAACCTTTAGACTGGACCATAATTTAGATGTGCCAAACCTTGGACTGGATCTTACTTAATGTGGAAGTTAAAAATCTTTAGACTGGACCATAATATTGATGTGCCAAACCTTGGACTGGATCTTACTAAATGTAGAAGTCACAAACCTTTAGATGGACCATGATATTGATATGCCAAATTTTAGATTTGATCTAACTTAATGTGGAAGTTACAAACCTTTAGACTGGACCATAATATTGATGGGCCAAATCTTGGGACTGGATCTAACTAAATTTAGAAGTCACAAACCTTTAGACTGGACCTTTATATTGATGTGCCAAATCTTGGACTGGATCTAACTAAATTTAGAAGTCACAAACCTTTAGACTGGACCTTTATACTGATGTGCCAAACCTTGTATTAGATCTAATTAAATGTGGAAGTTGTAAACCATAGGTTGGACCACACTAGTGCCAAAGGCTGGACTGGACTACAAATAGTGTAAAATTTGGTGAATTTGCTTAAAAATGCCTGAACCAATGTTCTAATCTGAAAGGTAAATTTGATTTCAGTATTGAAATGTCAAAGACCAGATTGTGTATTTGATTTGAACATAATGTTAGTTCTATTTTGAGGCTAACCTAATTCTAAGGATCCTACTTTATTGTGGATGGCTTATATTAATATATTAAACTGCCTTTTAATATTTTTGCTCATTTTACAGAAAATGTCAAAGGGACCAGATGTTAAAGTCACTATGTGCAACACTTGTGCAAGGTATGTTAACCTCCCAACCACCTGTAGCCTAGTTGGAATGTTATTTTTTCTTCAGTTTCTGTGTTTGGTAAGAATTGTAAGTTTGGTTTATAAATATATAATATTTAGGTTGCCTGATATTTTAATCTTAACAAGGGTCTTATTTAAAGTCGAGCTAAAGAATGTTTGATATTTGCTGGTGAACAATGTCAGCTTCTGGTTTTTTATAGATATAGATATAGATATATATACATATTATATTTTCATTCATTTCAGTTCTTAATACATAACTCAGTAATATTTCTTTACCTCAGAAGTTGGATTTGTTTTCCTTCCTTGAGAATACTCAGCTATCATAATTAACACTGGTGTGATCCTCTTCATTCGCTTAGCTACCATTCCGACACCACAAGAGAGTTCTACCATCCTCTGTTCTGCCATGAAAATAAGTTTTATGTTAAAAATGGTTTAAATATCGGCCAAATTTCTTCACAATCACAGAGAAATGTAGCATTAACTTTACACATTTTATATTAATTCTATGATTAACAAATTATAGGACATTATTATTAATGCCCCCCCCCCCCGCCTTAAAAAAAATGGAAAAGCAAAACTATAGAAATAAATTTGTCCCCCAAATTATTCCCCCCTAACCTGTGCTTGCTATTAGCGGTGGAATGTGGACATATTCCTAAACTCAGATAATATATTAAAATCAATGATATTTGACTTTCAGGGTCATCAAGGGTGATGGGACCAGTGATGTGCACAGTTTTGGAGGTTTTACCAGTATTGAGAGTAGCAGTGGTGGCAGTGGCTTCGGAGCAGCACCTGGTAGTCAACGTGGCGGCGGAGGCCTGATGAGCGACGATGACTTTGAAAGTGCTTCACAGGTTTCTGGGCCGGTAAGAAACTTCCCAAATACCCTAAGAATTAAATGCTTTCTCATCTTCCAGACAGTCAGGGAGAGTCTCCCCACAGTGACAGCGCCACCAGGGTTATTTTTTTCGTTGATGCGATTCCTCAATTTGTTTGAAAGCCAGTATAATAATGGCTGTTTCATACGTGACGATAGATCTAAACAAACCATATATCGTAAAGACATCTTCATGGCACGTTGTGTCTCTATGTAAAGGGGAGAGATGGATCTTTTTTCAACCTTTTAAAACACATTGTGTGATCATAAAAGTCTCTGACTGTCTGCTTGGCAGCTGGCAGGCCCAAGATAGTGACTACAAATGTGCTGGGTTTCCAGGTGCCTACCTTGAGACCACCGAAAAGACCTGAGCCAAGGAGGAGAATAGACAGGCAGAAATAGTACGGCCTGATGATGATCCTAGACTGTCCTAGACTGTAATAGACTATACTGTACCAGACTGTTCTATACTGCACTGTACTGTATTATACTATACTATAGAAGATTTCCCTGGTACTTGAAATGTGTACTGTAGACGGCAGGCTGTGCGCTTTGTCGACAGGTTCACCAAACCTATATTATCCAGTAGGGTCATGATGCATTTAAATACAGAGGGAACAGTTTTCCTCAAAATAAAAATGCAAGATCAGAACAAGACAATTGACCACTACAATGTCTCACAGGGTCAATGTTACTTGATAGCCACAGGTTTACATAGAATTGAAACATTCTGTTTTTCGATTGGTAGTCTACCTACAGAAAGCAAAGTCAAGATACTATTTCTAACGTTAAAGACATCGTTGTCAGGCTGTCACGTCCATGACCTTTACCTGTGATCGTATCATGTCCATAGTGGCTGCAACAGTTGTAAGGAAACATTTGATTTATCAGTTTGACTGGATAATTTATGTCTCTAACCAGTATTTGATTGTTTTTCATCTTTTTGTCTTTACAGAGGCAACCTGTTTGGGAATCTGAAGGTAAATCAATAGTCTAAAATCTATCCATTTGACTCATTACCAAATAATTTGAAATGATAACAATTCCTCAGTGGTGTGATAACTGTTGAGAGTGCTTGTTGTTGTCCTTGTAGGTTCCTTGATTATTCATAGAGGTGACCAATCCCTGGGAATATCATAAAGCCAAATGTAGCATGAAACTAAAAAGGAATGAACACCATATAAATAGGTAAATGAAACCAAAAGGGAGTAAACACAGTATCAAAAGGTAATGAACCGGACAGGAACAATGCCATATAAATAAGTAAATGAAACCGGAAGGGAGTAAGCACCGTATAAATAGGTAAATGAAACCAGAAGGGAGTAAGCACCGTATCAATAGGTAATGAACCGGACGGGAAATCAATGCCGTATAAATAGGTAAATGAAACCAGAAGGGAGTAAATGCTGTAATATTAAATGAGGTAAATGATACCAGAAGGGAATAAACACAGTATAAATAGATTAAAGAAACCAGAATACAGGAATTGCCATGTAAAGAGGTAAATGAAACCGGTAGGGAGTAAATGCTGTATAAACAGGTAAATGATACCGGAAGGGAATAAACACTGTATACATAGGTAAATGGAACTGGAAGGGAGTACACGCCATATAAAGACATAAATGAAACTGGTAGGGAATAAACACTGGATACATACAGTAGGTAAATGGAATTGGAAGGGAGTACACACCATATAAAGAGGTAAATGAAACCGGGAGGGAGTAAATGCTGTATAAAGAGGTAAATGAAACCGGAAGGGAGTAAATGCTGTAATAAAGAGGTAAATGATACCGGAAAGGAATAAACACAGTATAAATAGATTAAAGAAACCAGAATACAGGAAACGCCATGTAAAGAGGTAAATGAAACCCGGTAGGGAGTAAATGCTAATGAGTAATGCAACTGGAAGGGAATAAACACTGTATACATAGGTAAATGTATTACTGGAAGGGAGTACACGCCATATAAAGAGGTAAATGAAACTGGAATAGAGGAAACACCATATAAAGAGGTAAATGAAGCCGGTAGGGAGTAAATACAGTATAAATAGTTAAATGAAACAGTGAAACCCAATAGGCATACAACAACATTAGCATGACATTTTAACTTAAGAAGTTGCTACTTCAACCAAAAGTTATAGATGCTCTGGTTAGGATTTTTAGAAAAAAGTCTTGTTTTTCTAGTTATCAATGGAATTTAGGGAAAAGTGCAAATTAAAGCCCTTCAAGTGGCTATAATGTCTGAATTTCTGATTTTTGCAATTTACAAACAGTTGTTACAGATGATCTTGGGAATTGCTTTGACTAACAGCAGCAGTTTGATTTGAATTTGTGAATTATGGCTCAAACTCAGCTAAAGTTCGATAAAATTAAGCATCTTTTAGACTCTATTAAGTCCATTATAACCCAAAAAATTACATATCATTCAAAAATTAATCTGATTCTATGAAGAGGTGAGGTGTGTGAGGAGAATATTATACAAAATGGAAAAATGGAATTCAATTTTCTGATAACCATTTGGCTTCAATTAGATAATTAAAATTGAATGTTATTCAACCATCATATCATTCAAGCAGAAATAATAATATTGGTGTTTATTGTATTTTCTTCTCTGATAGGAGAGGACGGTACATCGGTAGCACAGAGAAGTGTGCATGAGTAAGTAGAGTGATACGACTAATATCGGGACTTCTATTTTTGTATCTCACATTCATATTTTTTTATTGCTGGTTTTCTTAATGGCACTTTTTCTTTAAATTTATAATTTGCATGCTTCACCTTGCTGGGCTTTGCATGCCTCTATCTTGCCTGCCAAAATTGGTATGGGTATAATATATACAATCTTAATTGGGTTAATTAATTAACTAAATAATTATTTAATCCACTTTTTTTGGCTCTGGATGTAATTATCTGCAGTCATGGGAGTCGATTATTTTACAGCGGCAATCAGCAAACGTTATCCATGGGGAAAGTAGAACCATTACTTCTACCTCACACAAGATGTCAGGTGGTTGGACAATTAACGCTTCTTTGACCTCATTTTTGGTAGCAAAATGTGAAAAACAAAATCACTTTCATAACCAGATAATCAAGTTTGTAGAGTAACTGGAAGGTTTTAGAGGCAGTAGGGTTTCACAGTTCCCAATCTGGTATCTGTAATCTGATGCTATATGATGAACTTGTCTTCCCTAACGAGGCAATTAAAAGATTCGTGAAAAGTCATGAACGCTCTTACTTCTACCTCACACAAGATGTCAGGTGGTTGGACAACTAACGCTTTTTTGACCTCATTTTTGGTAGCAAAAAGTGAAAAACAAAATCACTTTCGTAACCAGATAATCAAGTTTGTAGAGTAACTGGAAGGTTTTAGAGGCAGTAGGGTTTCACCGTTCCCAATCTGGTATCTGTAATCTGATGAGCTCATGACGAACTTGTCTTCCCTAACGAGGCAATTAAAAGATTTTTGAAAGTCATGAACGCTCTTCATTTCTTTCTGTAACATTTTGGAGGGTAGATGGTTGACACTAATCAGTCATAATTTGAAAATGGAAGCATGCATTGCAAAAAAAGCTAATAGTCGTGTTTCCGTGGTAACATCGCCCTGTTTAATACACCAGTTGGCATTAAATGTATGGTGAGGTGGTTGTGGTCCTAGTGGGACGAAAGAACTTATGGTCCCTGTGCACGACAGCTATTACCATTGGCTACAGCAAAGATCTGGCCTAACATCGTGCTCTATATAAGTGCACAGGGGCTGCTGGATGAATACGTTTCCATCATATTTCAATGTGTTTATTTCCTTATTTTTTCATATTTTTTACTTCCATATTTTTTTTAATATTTTTTTTATATTTATTTTTTATTTATTTTTATTTACATATTTATTATAAACATAAAAATATTTATAAGGAGTAGTAAAATGCAATATTTAAAACATGTAAATTAAATTTTTTAATTCACACAAAAGAATATAATAACTCAATAGAAAATTCATCTAAGTTGTTTGATTTAATAAAAAAATTCAGCTCTATAGACAGAGGAATTCTCAAACAGCTGTATTTTTCTGTACTTTTGCAACATATTAGGATATTTCAGCTTTCTTTTTGATTGCACATTAAGATTCCTTACGTAGGCAAACAAGGGGGTGATTACTATCATCATATGGTAATTAAACCATCTTGATGGATACACCAATGAGCATTAACATGTATGATAGAGTTGTCATGAAATATATTGAAGATATTGAATATATTACTGTCACTCTGCACATCAGTTAATATAACCTGAGCTTACCACACTTCCTAACCAGACTTTCTAAGGCCCAGCCTAATGTATGCTATAAAATAGTGTCATGGGCTGGAGGGAATAGCTGTGGACATTAAATGAAAATAATGCTAGATATGTTTGCTCATTTTATTCAATAAAATGAACATTTAAACACTGAGTTAACACTGGTTAAAACATGTGATATGCACATTATCAGCTCAGTATCGTGGGAACATGAAAAAAAAAAAAACTGATTTAATTGGTCAGTAATCTCCTGGTTGAAACATGTGATATACACATTACCAGGTCAGTATCATGGCAACATGAAAAAAAACTG
>KN890049.1:25641-42472 GCA_000934455.1 Apostichopus parvimensis
GTTAACCACTGAGCTAACACTCCACAGGAAAGGACCGCGCGCTCGTCTCCCGCTTTATCGGATAAGTGAAAAAAAAACGATGAGAGTTTAGTCGTGAATAATGTTCAAACCTGGGATTAGGTAGATATTTGAAATTTGCTGTCCCATACAAATCTTGTATTTGTGGTTTGAAGTATTTAACTTTGACATGGGAGGCCGAGAAATCTAACACATTCGTCCCTCGAACGAACGTGCATTTATAATGTAGTCGCAATATGAGGACTATCGACGCACACAACGGATTAACACAAATCATATATTCCGCCAAAAAAAAAATCTTATCATATATATATTGGTCATTGGCATAATTTAGAAACTGTATGCTATATGTTGCCAATTTCATCTCAACGAAAAGTATACGGGTTATTAATAGAATAAAAGAAGAAAAAAAAATAATAACGCCATAGATTCTCGGGGTAACCAATTAATCACTACGAAGGTAGCGGATACGAGTGATAAATGACGTAGACGGTTAAAAAGTAAGGGTATGTGTAAAGGATACCAAGTAGCCTGATATCTTATTCTGGAATTTCATATCTCAGAAAATCTATAATAGCTCAAACCTATGGCAAGTGAAGCTATGAAAATGACAAATATAGAAAAGAAAAAAAGACGACAAATAATTTTTTATTTTGATATATTTCCTCTCCTTTTATAATAATTGGTAGAAAATAGGGTATAAAGATTCGAATGTTAATAGTATATAGTCTTGTATTCACCGTCTTTACTTAGTAATAAAACTCAGTCAAAGGGTGGACTTGGAGTTTGTGTTTTATGGAAGATCAATATCTTTTATCAACTACTTGGAACAGCCGTTTTGTTACGATTTGCATTTTTAAACATTTGCCAAGTCTAGACGTTTGCCGTCACAAAAAAATCACGCTCATTCAACTGCAAGCAGAGAAATATTAAAATATTTGTTAAATATTCTTAAAAGCTTATTATCTTCCTATAATGAGATCTGATTTGCTTCTCGCGGCAGTGGTCACCCTCTCTCAGTTTGTATTTATTTGCGAGAGTAACCCTTTGCACAGCGCGGACTATGAAGAGAAATCCCTCCACCGGTTAAGAGGTCTAACGGATATTCAATATTCCGATCAAGGTATATTTCTATGTATATATTGTTACATTATTTTCCAAACGAAAGATTAACGATTGCTATAAAATGATACAAAGTGTGAGAATGTTTTATCTGTTTTAACTATTTTGATGTAAATCGTATAGAAACATTTAAAGAACTCTACACCAAAGAAATATAGCTTTATTTTCTTCCTCATTTCATCTGTTATTCTTCTTTGTTAAATACGGCGGTGGGGAGGGCATGGGGGTAAAGGCTTGGGTATTTTGGCAAGAATGTACATCACCATGATAGTATTATTTACTATTCAACAGTAAATGGATTGTAGAGTTTGTGATCGGTTCGTTCGTGTTAATAATGCTTCTTAAAGAGACGATCATGTTAGAGTTTCAACTAACATACACATCAGAACATTTTCCATCCTTGAAGACATATTATTCTCATTTAGAACGTCACATTTGGTGTGATAAATGTTAACGATCACCACCGACAGTCATGTATAACCCGTTCGAACGGTTGTATCACTTTTTAGCACGCTACAATAACATGTTATTGTAGTGTATTGGAAAGGACAGTGTATAGTGTCAGCCGATTAACATGTTAGTATACAATACTATTGTACTGTAATATTAAAAACAAACAATATAATTGTTATCATAACATATCATTGTACAATGTAATACTATAGTGCAACATATCATTGTGGATGCTTTATATTATATTATTATAATACAATGTTATTGTATGAAACTATTTGAAACGGGTGATATAATTATGCAAAAATGTTATTGTGGATGTTTTATAGTATTTTTTATTATTGTTTGACACTAATTGAATCCGGTGCTAAGGAAAAGATAGTGGTCTCCCCATTGGTCAGACACCTCTTCCCTTCACTCTTACATCTCATGATTATATGTTCGATTAGTACTTTTTTTAATATGTTTAAGTGAAACTTTTCCCTGTGAAGATTGGATTGAGAGACCAAGTTGCATTAATGTTTTGACCCCCCCCCCCCACTCCCTTCAGTTATTACAGTCTTCATCGATTGTGACTGATTGTGTATTAATTGTATGCATATATCCTTGCGTGAAGTGTGCGCAAGTTGCGAGAGGTGTCCCGCTTTTATCTCGAGGATTCTGAAGTCTTGTAACCTCTAATTCCCCAATGGCTTAATTGGGTTAACCGAGAGATCCCTCCCACACTCCCTCGCCGGCGTCCTAGCAATATACATAATGTAACCTCGCAAGGGCGATAAAGAAAACAATGTTCCACCATTACAATGTATACTCCGAAACAGTATAGCATTATTTAACATTGTGTTTCGTGTTCTTCTGTTGGAATCGAATTGACAATATACATCTTTCAGAACAGTGTATCACAGTAGGCCTATATACAGTCCTGGGGTATAATTAGAAGTTCCTAAGGAGGGATAACTATTTTTTAAATGTTTTTTATTAGGTTTCTTACAGAAATTCGTCGTCATGAGCTGTCCAGATGACTTCGAACTAGTCATCGAGCCAGACGAAGCAGAGATTGTCGTCCGATGGGAGGATGGCGATACAGTGGAAGCAGTGAAAATGTCAACAGCACATCACGAATATTCAAACCGTATCGAGGCCACAATTGAACGGGTTTACGAAGACAGTAGTTCGGAAGTTTCAGGCTGTAAATTTCTCGTAACACTGCGAGGTAACGTATACCAGCACATCTTCATTTAATTCATGCTGCCACGATATATCGAGTATTTGAGCTGACTTCTGGTGCAAATACTTCCAACCAACTTTTACTTGAAATTGTAGCCTTAGATATTTTAAATACATTATTTTCGGACGGTTGTTTGACCAAACTGCCTTTACAGTAACTTTCCAACCACCAATGGAGTCTTTATTTCATACTTAGACCGTTCTCATTACCGGAGTTTGATGGACATTACTAAGGAGTAGTAACTATAAAAAAATATATATATATATATAAAAAAAAAAACTGAAAAGTGCTACTTTCGCTGACCGTTCCTTCTCGTATTATGTCCCTCGTATATTTGGAACAGGCTGCCTGACCGCATCAGAGGTGCTGGATCTATTAGTATCTCCAAGAAGCTGCTCAAACAACATCTTTTTGAACTTGCTTATGAGCAGTAACTTTTTTGTGTTTTTTACTCTTTGTAGTGTCTTTTGCCCTGTCGTGTGTCATAGCGCCTAGTGCAAATTTATTTTTGGTTTTTGGCGCTTTATAAATTTCAGGATTGATTAAGGAGTCAGGTTCAAACCCAACGCATTCGTTAATACAACAATCACTATCCACTTTGATGTCAGGTACATCACATTTTGAAAATTCATCGAAGATGTAGTCAGCATATCTTTTGACTCCAGATGTGGTTACACCTTCCCGCATTAAAATTATGCCCCTTCTGTATACCCACCACTGTCACCCTCTTCCACCAAATAAAGACTTTTGATATTATCGGCTTTTGTTACGATAGATAACATATATAAGAGTTATAGTTGAACACTTCTCTGAAATGAAACTTGACTAATCAAGCTACGGAACTACATTTTATGGTAGTATCAAAGATCATCGAATTATGCTACAAAAAGTAACTCAAAAGCCTTTCTTTTAAATCAATTAAATATCCAGTACTAAACATCGGCTTATGTATTCTCCATTTACTCTCATTCTGCTAGAAGAACAAGCTAGTTCAACCTCAGAACTTATTAACATGCACGAAGTTGACGTCATCAACGAAACAGCAGCAGAATCTGTCGATTACGTTACAACTGAAGATCCTTCCGCATCTCATACAGATTCGATCACCCAAACCGCAAATTCAGATGACGTCACCTCGCTACCTTCTACGCAGATGTCAAGACTTGAAGAAAGTGACGTTACAGCAACTGTCCCAGAGATGTCTATACTTGACTATACAACAAGCAGCCGCGAAGATATTGAAATGACCGATAAGGAAACCAACTTTGGGTCTGTTATGACCACAGTATCAGCAACTATGGAAGACACTGAGACAACGTCAGCATATCCCAATGCACATACACAACAAGAATGGGGAATTGGGACTACCGATAGTAAATTGACATCCTTTAGTTTCACATTACCCAGTCAGAAGGCCCAGAAGATAGATTCTACCGAAGCAGTAACACACCAATCAGAAATCGTTCGTACTGTGAATCCATTAGGACTACCGAGTACTGTATTACCCAATCAAGGAGAACTAGATACAGGTTTTGCTAACAAGATACCGACATCGGACGTTAGTTTGGAAAATGTCAACACACCTTCGCCAAATGGGACGGATCTGCTTACATTGACTACAGTCACTGAGAACTTCATTGAAAATGCCACTGTGTCCTACGCAGCAGATATGTACAACAAGACTGTAACTGAACAAACACCGACAGAGGGCAACTTTGTGAACGACTACACCTCTATGTCGGTCTTATTTGATAACACTTCAGCAATGGATAACACTATGACAGCTGAAAATGAAGGAGAAACGGAAACTACAGGAGACTACTCGGACGAAACTACGTCATTGATGAACAGCACAGAGACCGAAATACCAGATGAATATAAAGAGAGTCTCGGTTACGATGAACCTACTTCGTCAACACCCACCGTTACGTCACCCAACAAAATTGGGAGTACAAATGAACGGATAGGACGAATTCATTCGAGTACAGACTCTGACCATGTCAATTTTGAAACAACAAGTGGTGAATATTCGTCCACTAATACCTACTCTTCGACGGAAATCAATTTCAATCAATTTCTGTCTCTAACAAATGAGCCCGAATTGGAACTTTTCAAAAATGTAACTACAGATGCTACTGCATTGGGACAGGAACTAACAAGTGTAACAGTTGCTACTGAAGCAGACTTCAGCAATGAGACGACAGAGGTTCCGCTAACTTCAAACTTTGGACCTGTTCACTACAAAACTGAAGCAGCCTTTTCAACAATAGAAACATCAACCGTACGGCCAACTAATGAACCTGAATCATTTAAAATGTACCAGAGAACTACTGACATGACGTCACAAAGTGTTAACCCAACGAGGGATTACGAAGGGAATCAATCATTCGACGATTTATATAAGAATAGTACAGTCCTTGAGGTTGATCACGGTAGAGACGTTTGTGTGCTTGTAAACGGAACCATTATACAGGTACGAAAACACCAGTGAGCAACCCATGGCGTTGTCTAGACGATTTAAATAACATTGCTCAGAACCAATGGCATGACATTGTTGTAATATTTTAAAAGTATCATGTTATTAGTAACGTTAACCTCCGCTTTCTTTGAAATACGTGACAGAAGACACTGCAAACTTTGAAGATCCAAGCCATTACTACATATCTCCAATCCCTCCCATATCCTCCAGGTCGTTTGTCATTTGCACATAACTATTTTGCTTTAACGATATCAAATTTAATTTGTCTCTTCATCATACAGGTTGGAGAATCATTTACAACCGCGAATTGCGCATATTCCTGTACTTGCCGTCGACAAGGTACTCTGATGTGTAATACAAAAGGATGTGATCCATTTCAAGAATGCAACAACAATGAGGGTGTCAGTGACTGTTACTGTCGAAAAGGATTTTTCCATGATGGCGAGAAATGTATTAAAGGTAATTTATGGGCAGAGACATAATCACACTTTCTATCTGTGGAATCGAGTTAACTACCTCCTCTCCCACATATCCATGATGGTGGTTAAGCGTCTTTGTATGGATAAAGAAAATGTACGATGTGTCAGTGTAGAATGCCAATCAAACCTGAATACATTACAATATATTGTATCATATAATATCTTTGACTGTCCATATGGGATAATAAAATTAAATAAATTGCCCAAATGATTTGTCTGATGAGTCTAAATTTCATTTAAGGCCCTATCGATTGTCCGCATGTTGGGTTAACCGTATTTGTCACCGCCATCATCGCCATCGTCACCGCAACGCCAATCATCATTGTTTTCAACAACGTCAACATCGTAATGGATATCTTCATAAACCATCAAAAGTGTAATCAATACGTGGCATTGTCTTTATTTCCGTCTTTGTCTTCATATTTGCCATTCTATATTTGTTTTCATCGTCATCATTGTTTTCATAATCGTCTTTGCCATCGTTCCCATTTGCATATTTATCTCCTTTTTCGAGGTCATCTCGATCCTTTCTCATCTTCATCGCTATGGTCGTCGACGTCAAAATTATACTAACACGCTACTTTTTTTTTTTATCAATTAACTAATTTAAACAGATTGCCCTGATCGTTTTATTACGTTCGAAGATGGATGTTACCATTTCCATAATGAAAAGAAGACTTTTGATGATGCCCAAAAGTTTTGTCAGAGTATGAGCGCCAACCTGGCTGTGATAAAAAACGACAGAGAAGATGCTTTTATTTCAAGTTTGGCAGGAATTAAAAAAGAAGTATGGATCGGAGCTTATAGAGGAAAAACTGAAGGTACTATTTATTAATCAAGATGTCATTTGTTAACGGCATGTTTTCACAACATTTCAATCCTTCAGTTAAGACTTCATTAACAAACAAAATGTTCAGTCTCATTCGATTTGTATCACAAGACTGGCATCATATTTTCCATATCGCAAGCTACGTTGAGCCCTGGGCAAATCATATCTCGACCTGGCACCATGCTTCACTTGGATATTCCTTCGGAACTAGAGAACCCACCCGAGAAGGGGGAGGGTTGCGTGCTGTTCACCGCTGACGGGTTTTACTCGTAAGCAGTGTAGCCATCGGATTACTAAGCTAGGGAGCCCCCTACTTGCCCTTCACCAGAGCTCATACGTATTCCCAGCTAGTCAAGCGATCTGACAAGGAACGTAATCTTTCTTCTAGAATATACAAATGTCAATCGCCATACAGATCTGGCCCACGGTCCCAGTGAGCTTTCGTTCCCTTTTCCATAACTATATAAGAGCTTTCCAATTCATCAGCTTCTTTTATAATTTACGAAACATGAACACCTGAATAATCTTTCATATATCAATGCGTACATTGTACTAGGTGTAGCGTTTCCCAACCTTTTCCCAGATCAAAACATCCCTATAGCTACAAGAGTGAAAATGTTGGCATAATATGTTCGATCGCCTTTCAAAGTTAATATCGTTCGACATCTGTTTTATCTTTAAATGGTAGATCCAGTTTATTTGAAAACGACTGGGGATCTGCAGAATTCTCAGATGTGGAGTCCAGAGATGCCGAGTGGGATCTATCGACTGGAATTTTCATTCTATCCCCTTCAAAAGGCGCATATCTTTCTCGGCCCAAAACCAAAACTAGTGAAAGAAATGTACGAGATTGGTAAGTCAAAATGAGAGTCAGTGTTCTCAATGTAATCATTAAAGTATTGTTAGCAGTTGTTAAGACGCAAACAACCGACAGCTGGTCTGTGAACATTGAATAATTGATGTGTTGAAGCTGAATTTATTGCATTAAGGAATATGGATGGATGTTGGCTACAATTTACAACTTACTTGTAGTTAATACAAGTATTCAATACTCAAATTAAAGGATACTAATTTTTGTAAAAAAAGGAAAATAGCTGTTCTCTTTCATGTTAGTTGTCGTTGTTGCTGTAACATAGGTTTTGTACCGCTGTTGTTGTTTTGCTGTTGTCGTTGATGTAGTTATTGTTCAGCGTCGAATTATTTAAGAGACATATGTGACAAGAGCCTATAGGGACTCATTTATCAAGGCACCCCAGGGTCAATGGGTTTTTGCGAACTCTTCCAGGCAATACATTACAACTCTTATTTCCGGGTGGCGCCTGCCAAACTTAATATGTTGGCACGAGAAGCGAAGAGAATGGCTTAATATCACTGACGATCCTGTCGTTGCACTTGTTTTTGTCGCTATGAAGATGATATTGTTGGTCACTCGGGTGATGTGGCCGAGTGGATGACGGTGGTGACATTTGAATCAATGAGGCTTAGCAATCGGGAGGTTCCGGGTTCGATTCCCGGCCGGGTCACAGTAAGGTGTTTTTTTTATCCAAGAGCAATCTATGGTTTTCCCATCTGAAATGACTTTCTCAATTTGAAAATATTCCAAATTTGAGTTAAAATGTTGAACTGGAAGCCACCCGACGTGTAAGTTGTAATCCATATGCCCTTGCGGTGTTTTCCCACATTTGTGGTCGCTTAAGCGTCGTAAAAGTAACTGCTGATTATTATTACGTCGCTCCAAAGGTAATTAAAATCTCATAATTAAGGAATAAATTGCTTTAATCTGCCTAAAGTGATGATGTTACAACCCGTTGTGACCGAATATTTCATTATTGCCTCTGATTCGCTGATATAGCATTATGTGACCATTCCTGAAAACCCATTATTTTGGAATAACATAGTTTGGACTTCATTAGCACGTGCAAATCAATAAAAAAAATCATTTTGGGAAGGTATAGAGTTAGTCAACATAGTCCAGTGGCTCAAGGAAACTAACAAAGCAGATAATACATTTAAAGACAATGCGATTCTCAATGCGGCACTAAAAGTCTAGCTAGTGGTCTTTTATTGACATGAAAATTATAAATGAAATAAAGATGGTTCTATTGGTGATTATCTTTATTCACTGTTATTGATATGTCAACACTACTAAAACGCAAGTCCTTAATTCATTAACCCTAATTCACGATGCATTTGTATATCTCCTATTGTAGTACTCGGAGAGTCGGGTGAATTTAACGTGTTAATCCGAAGATGTCCGAATTGTATGGAAAAGCTCGCAAAGTATAGGTTCAAACTTACGGAGACCAATGTGACCGACGGAGACAGATTTTACATAACATTCAAGAACAATATGATTGAACTTGGCCAAGTCGGTGCTTATTCGCCATTTGTGAGCTGGGTCGACAGGACCGGTCGACCGCGTGACATTCGTTACATAGGATTTGCAAGTGATGGAATCGTCACCCAGTGGCGTATATTCTGTAAGTGCAACATTTACGCATACGCCTCTTCAGTTTTCTTAGTTTTATTTAAAGGGTGTGAAGACTCGCGCAAAAAGAAACGTCTAATGCCGGTAATTTGACCTAGTTTCAAATGAGGTGTAACAGAAGTGTTAAACACCACCATCGATCCCAAAAAACCACACACACAGCTTGCTATACCGTCGGTAATTAGACACTAGTGCAGTCAGTACATACAGCTGCGGTCAATACCCACAGCACAGTATACAAACGATACAACGATGGACATCTCAGCCTTCTCAGGTCCAGCTAAAGATAACAATTAAGGTATCACGTTTCATTACTGTCTGCATTTTGTAGCGACACGAACAAAACGTCACAAGCAAGCAACAGAAAGTTAACTTTTTCAGATGGCCGCACGCGGTTTGGGGGGAGTCTTCAATGCCTTTAATCAAAGTGCAGTCACCTTTCTGCAATTGCAAACTGTTGTTTTATTTGAAAACCTACAGTCACTTTTCAGCATATTTTTGAACTGTTTCTATTATATAATACCATACGTCCGCAAACATACACACAGTTTACACAGTATTCCCTTTCGCCGAAACTTGAGATGATTCGCTTGCCTTGTCATCGTCATAATTGCTTGACTCATACAGATATCTGTATAGCACTTTGCAGTAAAAATGCCATATTATTGATTTACTATTGATTTTCGTGTGTATTTTATACTTCCGTTTCTAATTTTATCCTTAGTTGACTTTCATTGGGTCGACGGGTCACCATGGATATACGAAAATTGGTATCTAACGGAGCCGGATCTGTTCCATGACGTTGACGCATGCGTATTTGCTAATTACAAGTACAACGGCGCTTGGAATGATGACAATTGTAAACACATGAGACGATTTATTTGTAAGATGTGATTGGTCAAGGGTTGACTACGTCATCAGCTGGAGAATATAGATATGGATATTTATGATAAAACGTAATAATGATATCACTCATGTCACTGTTAACCGTTAGATGAAGATGAGTTTTTGTCGCATGGTAGAAGAAGAAAATG
This sequence comes from Apostichopus parvimensis, assembly GCA_000934455.1. Lineage (NCBI taxonomy): Eukaryota > Metazoa > Echinodermata > Holothuroidea > Aspidochirotida > Stichopodidae > Apostichopus > Apostichopus parvimensis. The sequence continues at coordinate 35,772 of KN890049.1, forward strand.
ATTTTGATGATTAATACTGCAGTTAAATTTAAAGATTGTAACATTAACTGACTTTGTTAAATCCATGCATGACACACCAGCCTACGTACAATCGCCATTAAATCGCCAAATTTTCGCGGTAGTAATTTTTTAATAATACTCATAGAGGTTATGGAGATCCGTATTATAACATAACAATGCAGCTTCATACCTTGTCTAAAAAATTTTTAAGGTAAATAGCATTAAGTCGACAAGGTGAAAGTAATAAGTAATCAATCATTAAAGTAATTTGCATGTGATTGGCATGGAAACAGAGGTACAAGAAACTGTTATATAAATCAAATAAATCAATAAGTGTATTACAATTGAACGTTTTCTTTTTTTGTGTGGTGTATAGGCTATATGTTATGACGTCTGTTCAGAGTTTGTATTGAGTTCCTTGGGTCACTCATTGCTCAAAGTATGAACCTTTGCCATTTTGTAAGTTCGTTTAATTTTACATCTATTCATCAGAGTAGTTGTATGATGTGTACTTTTCACATTTTTCACCAGACTGCCAAACTTGACCCGATACTCATTAAAATCTGACTTAATGCCATCAGTTTTGTTTTTAAAAATACAACTCATTTAATGTAATTGGCCTGTTTTCTTTTGTATTTCCACTGCGACGTACTCTCCATCGCTTTTAACACGATGCACTATAAATTTGTGAAAATATTCCTTTTTTTGTTTATTAAATATAAGAACGTATAAACATTAGAAAAAAGGTTAGTTAGTAAAGGGTCTTTTTTCGTTACTGATAAATGGTTAGAATATATTCTAACGTTAGAAATTATACACTTCAAAACAGATCCGACATAATTATTGACAATTATTATTTTTTCAAATTATTAGAATAATTTCTTTTTAAATTTTACTGAAATAATGTCATAACTGCATTATACCGGATGATTTCATATGCCTCGTAACTAAAAGAAATATAAAAAAGTTCATTACGTTCTAATGGATTTACTAATTACCAAAAAGAAAAAAAAAAAAACGTTATACGTCTATGTGGGGAGTTCACAACGCGTGGTTTTCAAATGCCAGATAGGAAACGCACTGACAATATAGTTACATACGCGAGTAAATCGGACATTTGTTTACTTTTTAACTTAGATCAGGACTTTGGCCTTAGGATTACAATGATCATTGTGTGGCATCCGTAAATAACACACACTTTTGATTGCAGCTTATATTTCTAATTCGAGAAATGTTCTTATAGAGTTAAACTTGTTTCGGTATCGAATCTTTCTTAGAATTGGGAATTGTAAAAATGTTTGCATTAAAATATGCCAACAAAACAATTGACAGAATAAGTGACATGTAGGCTACACCGCAAGCTAAAGAAGTGAAAAAGAAACAGCTTTGGAAAAAGAATTCGTCTCTAACTTGAACGCATTGTTTTCATCATTTATTTTTAGGTATACATACAAATTACAACAGTTGCTCAATAACAATGGAAAACGGAAGAGTAAATACCATCGCCTACCATGCCTAGCGAATTGTAATAGTTAGTTAACATGTTATTTGTAAATCCTCAAAATACTATCTTTTCTTATTGATTTTCGTGTTGCCCCTGAGGAGTATAGACGTAATAAACTTATTGGCTAATAAGGTAGTCTAGCTACTTTGATTGATGAATTCCTAATATTTACAAGGTATAAAGAAATGCAAAGTTAAATTAGATGCTTGTTTTTTGTATTACTATCTACAGTGTATACGTCAAGAGGTAACGTCGTACGTTAAAGGCAAAAAGTGATATAGGTTACTTCTCATGCACTTGTTAAGGCACCGGTTTGGAAAATCAATAGATATAAAGTTCTACGTATTGCTCACATAGTACACTATATGGTACATCTATGTGCCTGATTGCCTGGAGTGCCTGGTTAATTAGCTACAAGAAGGGAAAGAAATACACTATCAAAAGAGATACCTACAAGACACCAAGTGATACATGTTTTTCCTTTGACAGAGACATTAAATAAATAATGAATGGCAACTAAGTAAAACGTAGTGAGACATAGAAAAACAAAAAACAAGAAAAAAATCGAAGAAAAGTTAACATAGTAACCGGTGTTTATATTATTTATATACATGTTAATACATATTTATCTTCACAGTTATAATTATAAGAGTATGAGTGTCATATTTATGAATGTACCAATGTAACGTTCAGAAGAAAAAGCGAAACCTGTATTTTTATTATCTATAAATTTATATCTAGCCTCGATATATATTGACACCTTCTTAGAACTTCTCTTGCCAAAATGAACACCTAGCCGTTATAAGCACACACAAAAAAAGGAAAAATACATCCTGCCATGCTTTTCGACCACTCAGTCACTGAGTTCTAGAAACCGTTGACATATTTCTAGATATAGGCTAGCTAAAGCCATTCACCTTAGAATGTATCCTACCAGGAAGTGATTAATTATCTATAGCGTTTCTTCGTAACCACACGCTCCACCTTTTAAGCCACAATTTCCACCTCATTCGGTCCCTCCGATGGGGCTGGGATCATGATGAAAATATCCCGAGTTTAGCCACGCATAATCACATTTAAATGGTAAATTTGATTACACAGCTCTAAGTTGCAAGGTGATATATCTAGAACAATTTAATGATGGTGCAATACGTAAACAAACATTAATATCTTACTAAACTTTCATAACCAACACCAACTCAAACATCCCATCACTTCTCATCGCAGTTGCTCAATACATTAAATGTCATATACTTTAAATTTAGCACAATTTAGAGAATAACTGGTATTTCTGGCAAACAAAGGGAAAAGTCGGACAGCACAGTTCACATTAACGACACACCTATTGAACAAATGTATAGCTCCTGCATAAAACTGTGTAGTTTAAATTTAACAATTGCTTTACATTTAGTCATAGCTTACAAAAAAGTCAATTTCAGTTGTATATTTAGGTTAAACGTTTATTATACTTAGCTAATGTCGAAATGATAAAACATTCCTGGTTAGACCTCAAATTCTACAGCGATTTTTCTTTGTTGATAAGAAGTAAGTAATTATAGAACAAAGTTAACACCACTTCTTCGCAAACATAATCACACATATCTCTTAATTCAGCCTTTATTTTTACCAAACGTTATCTCTCTCCATAGCCATATCTTTTTTTTTAAATTTATTTTCTATTACTGTTTAGACCCAGCATGTCGATGATCATTTTACTTTACAATTTTGTTTTATCTTCCTGTACGTTCCTTGCAAAACTTCCTGTTCGTAGTCTTCTTTCATTCGCTTCTATAACAACATAGCAGCATGTACCCAGTCCCAGTACTGCAAAGAGAATGGTAAGCTTAGTCCAAACGCATAGGTAGTTACTGTAGGCGAAGGATGCAGTAAAACCCAACGATTCCCATAACCGATAGTTGGAGAAAGCCGCTTGTTGCCTTCCTGGGAAAAGAGCCCCGTATATTGCTGTGAAAGAACATTGATATTCGTTAACTGAGATCAATATCTTGAATTCTTACATGAATGAATTGGTTCTATTTACCTTAAAAAGATGATTTCATGCACACAGACAATTGTAGACCGTAATAAGTCATCCTCCACGATTGTATTTTTATGTACCACGTTTTTATCTTTGACGAAATAACCCTTTAAACATCTGAGGGTCATTGAAGTGGCTGGAATTCAACACTTAGACCATTACTTCAGTTCCGTAGATAGAATCATCACCATCATCATCATCGTCATCGTCGTAGTGATCGTCATCGTCATCGTCGTCGTCATCCTCGTCGTCGTCATCATCATCCTCAAGTCTTAAAGACTCATTCCAGAGAATTAACATATTTCAAAGTTACATATCTCGAAAACTGGAATGATTATAGAAACATCTCTATAACACTCGTGTTCTGCCTAAGTCATGCATTAAGTGATCAATATACAGGTATTGTTACTTTTTGAAACCTCGACCTATCAGATTAATTATATAATGAACCATACATAATAATGTTACTTACCAGCCGATCGGACCTTAATTTACAATTCAAAGCTTATGCTGAATGTGAGAAACGAACGCAATGTGGTGGATTTAACGATTTGATAAAATGAGAAGTGGGGAAAGGAATGGGGAAAGGCAAATGGGAAGAGCCCATTAATTACAACTCTATAACGAATATGCCTTACAGTTTATTTGTGTTTGCCATACTGCATCTGCCACGCCCCACAATGCAGCCAGAATAAACATAACCCACAGTTGATTTTCTGTTGGCAGCCATGTAAGAAGTATCACTATGAGAACAAAATGGATTGTGGTCCCTGATGCAAAGATGAACGTTCTACCGGTTGTCCTGGCGACACGACCCCAGACAAGTGAGAAAAATGCATTAGTGGCTCCATAGCATATCATGATGTAACCAACCCATCCGACTCCGACTGTACATGTCACAAATGACTGAAAAAAGAAAAACTTTAATTATTTAAATCATTCTGCATTGGTGACATACACCTTCCATTAATGTTTATTTTATTTTTGTAGGCATTTATAGATGCCTATTTCCTTTTTTTTTTCTCAGTTTTAACACAATGTAACCCTCAATCAACATTCTTCACAAGTTGCAAGGACATTCACTTAATCATCAGTCTGTCATTGGTGTATGGTTATTAAATCATACTTAACACACCGAAATGCTTGTAATAATAATAAAAATACGATTATCCTTTGTTTGTATCGAATGTTCCTTTTTGAGGCGAAAAGTCTTAAGCGGGCAGACGACCAGAGGTTTCATCCAACCCCCTGATTCAAGGTCAATTATGATATGGGATATGGGATGTGGGATAAAGAATAACATTTTCATAATATACTTAAGGATGCAGAAGACATCACAAAAGGATGGCCCGGTAATATGTCTGCCACCGGACCCGACTTGGCTTTGAACGTTTTTGAGCGTTAATTACCTTCGTAAAATCCCCTGTTATGAATGCTTGTTCCAGGCCACTGTAGACAGTTAAAGGTATCAATAAAACAATGTTTGCCTCTCGCATCAATGTTGTAGTCGCCAGAAATAAACCACAGGTTGTTTCTGGCGTTTTCTTGTCATTCCTCTCCAACCTTTGGACAAACAGAGCTACCGTGAGGACCGCCGCTATGCCACAAGCCAAGTAGACAGAGAGCAAAATATTTGTTAGGTTCTTATCAGGAGGATCACAGTAAGTTGTGGCATTTTCATCTCCTGTTTCTGTGTTCGAAATTAGATAAAGTGGTAGAAAGCTCGATGGTGGACCTTTTTTTCCACTACTCTACTTGTGTCAAGCGGAATAAAAAACATGGACGAGTAGACATTTCAACTAATGACGTTATTAAGCCGTTCTGGCACAGTAATACTTATCTTAACTGGCTCCCTTTCGGATGACTTCATTATTTCTGCAGGATACCATGATAATCATATTACATTACTCTATACTCCATGCATAATTCCATTGCACCCCCAATTTGACCAAAGACAAATGGGCTGCAACCCTCTCTTCAGGCACGTATTCAACCGGCTATTTACACAATCAACTATAATCCATTAAATTCTGGATTTCGTATATGAATAGTTGCATTATCTTACAATGAAATATGTTATGTCATTCTCTGCTCACAAAAGAAATGGTGCAAAAGTGGAGGAGTTGCCTTGGTGAAAAGTATGATAATGTTACATCACTGGACAATTTTTTACTCAAATGATTTGGACAACCTACTATTCAATTTACTACATCCACTATCAAGTATAAATAATTGCACTTTGAATTCCACACAGTGCATAATTATTTAATATCATTGCGAAATATGTTGTGTTTGCCTCTTTTCATGCTTACAACAAAGGTAAAAAAACATGGTTTGACTCCTTGAGTGAAAAGTAATCGTGTACCTTGCGGCCATTTTTGTAGATAAACCAACTTAATACAGCCTTCTCCTGGTTGTTGAGAATTAATTTGCAGTAAAGAACTTTCAATGCCTATTAGTCATATACGAATACATTGTTAAAACGTAACATATAATGTGCCACCCGATACACACAGAGAACACTTTTACTACTGTAAATCTTAAAGTTTTGTACCAAAGGTAAAACTAGATCGTGCTATAAATTGGTAGCATTTGCTATTAGGATTACAGTAAGAACTAAGGAAACGTGTAGTTCCAACAAATCCAGTCGTTGGGAATTGTTGGGATTGACACATATCCTCAGTTCTTACTAACTGTAAACCTAATAGCACATCCTACCGATCTATCAGATTTGTCAGCACAATCCAGTTTTTTTCTGTGGTACATTTTTTTTTATATTTATATACATTTAGTAACAGTAATCTCTGTGTGAATCGGCTGAAAGTGCAATGTCTTTTGGAAATCACCTTACCGGTATAACAGTCTTGGGCACCACATGTAAAATCTGTCTGATTGTTTGCCTTGTCCGTGGAATCGTCAGATTTCAACACCAATGAAGACACCAAGTTACCGATAATTTGACTCGATTGGAAGAATAGGAAGAAAATGCCGAAATATCTATTGATAATAGCCTCCGGGACGGACTTTCCAATCTGAGCGTACCTTCGTCCAAGTGTGGTTAGGTAAGTGGCTTTCGCTGTCCAGAGTGGTGCCGCTGCAAGCCCGACAAGAGCTGAAGCTGGTATCAAGGTCCCCCAAGATGGGAAGTAATTGGCGAGT
>KN890050.1:6267-19213 GCA_000934455.1 Apostichopus parvimensis
TTTTTTTGTGAATGACCTAGATAGTCTTAGTAACTTTAAGGGGTCAAACCTTCTGGGCTAAATGGGGTGAAATCATATGGGACAGGCTCCCAGACTATATCTGGAGTATTGGTTGGGATTAACTAGGAGTACTCTTTAGGTAAAGAGATTGTGATTGAAAAAAAATGCAGAAATATCTTGACTTTCTTAACACAATATGTGTAGAGGCTAAATATAATACCAAAATGGTATGTGCCAAGTTTGCCAAACATATTGACCAAGTTTCAAAATCCCTACCAAAAAAATGCGAAATTAGAATGATCAATGATACCTGGAAATCTGGGTTAGGTCCTTGAGAAAGATCGTGGTTGAAGGATCCTATCGTCATGAGTCCTGCAAACTCCAGATTCGGACATTGCTTTGTAACAAACTCCACCAGATTTATACAGTTCTCGTTCGTAACCCCAGATTTACCTGTTACAATGTAACAAACAAAATGCCAATTCGTAGAAAAATTTTCTCTTCAAGGAAAATATATTCTTAAAACTAAAAATATTAATTACATTTTAAAAGAGATTGATTAAATGCTAAAAACTTCAACTAAGGTATTAAAATTGTACATCAGCTAAACTCAATATGTGTGCTGTCTTTAAACTACATAACAGAGGGGTTCACAACCACAAACTCCCCCGCCCCCTGCCCCCTTCTCTGTCTCTCATCCCCTTTGAGTATAGTTCCTGCTACTTACTGTCCTCTTCACTTGTGTTAATCTGAATCATGACCTTCAACTTTTTACTTTCCTCCTTCCAGTTTTTATTCAGTTCCCTGGCTAATTTCTCAGAGTCTACAGTTTCTACCATAAATAGGTTCTGCGTTTCTGAAATGAGGAAATTTACAAACATGTCATCAATGTGGAAGTAAAAGGAAAAAGCAGAAGGGAAAAGATGAAAGTATGACAACCTCCCTCCTATCCCCCTCCCCCACCCAGGGGAAAACAGACAGAGAAGTAAGCATGGTAATATGGTATGTTTATTATGAATAATATTAGTTTAGTGTTCTTGAAGTAGTCACACAGGTTATGGAATATGTAAAATAAATTGCATACATAACATCAAGATGTCAAAACAGCAAAATAAACAAACAAATAATACCCATAGATATCTCTCTGTGTTTGCTTCAGTAATTTTTCAAAATATTACTTCAAAAATAGTTGATCCAAAATCTGTTCATGCACAATAAGGATAATTGGTTGTAATGATTGAGTGTACAATAATGCAGGTTTAAAAAGCCATTTTATATTTGTATTGTTTCTCTGCCATTTTCAATCCTTTTTTATAAATAAATAAAGAGGAGTTGATATTAAAAGGATATTATCAACTTTAATCAGTTGTGAAATTTTTTTCCGCCATACTAACAGCAGAAACTAAATATTTGTGTAAACTTGTTTTCTATACACAACATGCTTGTTTAGAACAAATGTCACAGAACTATAAAATCTCTCACATATTAGTGATCATTTTCTTTATATTTTTCAGAAGCTGTTCTATATTTATCTACCTACCAAGGAGTTTCTTGACTTTGTTGCTCTGTAAGTGACCGATGTAATGCCATTTTATGTCAGGACAATTCGATTCTATCTCCACATTTTTAGATTTCTCTACAAGTTCTTGAACCTGAAAATAAACAACAGAATTCTTATATAATCAAAGTAATATATATTGGCAACACATTTGGGCATTCTAAATATATATGAATAAAATTTTTATGACAATACAATTGCATTTTATCTGAATGTTTAAACTGTGTCCAAACATTGAAAGGTGGGAGGGGGGGGGGGCTGGGATGGAGGTACATTACACTACTGAATTAATCAGTGAGGGGATATGGTGCACAGATGACTATTAAATGCTCTTTGAAGTTTGAGCTATTTTTTACTTCCTTGCATATTTGGTGGCAATATTGTTGAACTTTAAGAAGCTGATCAAAACGAGATGGATTTTAATATTGATTGTAAGTTAATTCCATCATTATATGATTCTCATCATGAAAGTAATCGTACTTACATAATTTTCACCAAAATATCTTTGGGAATGCTGATAGGCTTCTTGGATCATTGACACAGGTTTTGTCTTGCTGACAGCAACCAACCTTGGGATTAGATTTGGTAGGTCCTATAGTGAAACATGTTAAATATGTAATTAATATTTTAATAACTTAAAATTCTCCAGAAAAATGTATTTATTATCAACTAAAAGCCTAGAAGTGTATAATTAAGCAGCTGATTAGAAACATGGTCTATGTGATAACTGATAGGTTAACATAGTTTTAATTTTTACATAATGGCTCCCTTGACAAATTGCAAATGTCCCCATCTGACAGACAAAAGTGTTCCTGGCACTTTCGCAAATAACAATGAGGTAAATTAGGCACTGGTCATGTTCAATGTAAGATCTGACATACAGACAATGTTGAATTCATAACCGAGGATTATATTTAGTCTCTGGCGATGGGAACAAGCTTGAGTATTGCCACTTGAAGGATATCCCATTCACAACTTGTTAAAAATTTAGCATAGGTTCCCACCATTTCCAAACTTAGTAAATATTAAATGATTAGTCAGTGCTATTTTGGAATCATTCTGAAGCTTAACAAGTACAACCATGATTTAGTGATATGAAAATGTTTGTGGGTTACACTGTACTGTAGATGATCATACTTACTTGGGCCTAACCAATGCCATGGTACTCTTAACATTATTTATAGTAATGATCATACATTGAACGTAGGCCTAACACCCAAGGGGGAGTTGAAGGTGTTTTTACATAGGCACCCTAACAGTAACAGAAACTTGTAACAGTGACACTATGCCCCGGCCAAAGTATGCCTGTGCTGTAGGCTAGGCCAATTGTCTCTTACATTTACAAATACAAGTTACAGTTACACAGATACAGTTCAAACCTGCTTACCGTTGACCTCTTTGTGCTGGAGACTTCAATTCGACTTAATACAGATCTTAGAGCTTTACCAACTTCGTTTTCGGTTGCCATAATGATTCTGTTCATTATTTTTCTCCCAACATTACGTACGTTAATGGGTCAAAATGTTCAAATTACCGAAACCGTACCTACACTTCACTACAGAGTACAATACCCATGTAATTTATCATTGCATAACATGTGTGTGTACCTGTACGCATGTCGAAGGTCAAATTTGCACAACCATTCAACAGTTCACAAAGTAGGCCTAGTCAAACTTAGTTTTGATTGCAGCAATAAAAACAAAACTTGATAGACTACATATTTGTTTGTGATGCCATTTTATCACACAATATTATTGTTCAAAAATTTTAGTGTAACAAGCGTGATAAAAATGCAACAAAAAGCAGGAATTAAGGATGTTTTACCCCACTCATTCATGATGGTGAGGTCGGTTTGAAGGGAAACTCCCGTTCTTTCTGCTACCCGCAATCTGTATACTAAAACTGTCTCAGGTACAACGTGAGACAACTGCATGTACACTACTTCACGCTTTATCTAACACTGTCCTAGCTCAGGAAACCGTATAGTTGTAAGAATGGAGGTTTGTGTAGACTCAGTGGAGTCCGCCATCTCTGCAGAGAAAGGAGGTTATATTTCAAAGTCCAATTTTCCTTTTTTTTTAATAAAATAACATTGTACTAGGCTAGGGCAAATAAAATTTATTATCATTGCATGCCTATCTGTATACCTATCACTATGTTAGGCTATGCCTAGCCTTAGTTGAGTCAAGTTAGGTCATCTACTTACTAGGCCTAGGGCCCTATGGCATGTCCAGTTGTAGGATACCACAACTGGTAGCCAGCATTAGAAAGGTATATAGACCAGCACAGACAATATCATTCAAGTCATACTAAGGCTATGGGAATGAAAGTTTTTGTGTGAACGTGTTTCAAATGGCGTTTCTTCATGTTTCATGGGCCTAACGTAAATGTTGGCATATTTCTAGTAACCAAAGCCCCTTTCAGTTTGTGAATTTCATTTGCAATGTAAGTGTGGTTCCAATGATATGGCATGCATAAGCTTTGAACCAGCAAATTGTACTCATTGTGAAATAAATTTTTGTAAGCTTTGCAATCATGTACAACACGCACATCTATACTTTACAGAGTTTGAAGAAACTGGGCAATTTCCATAGACGGATCTTCCTATATATATATGTATAGTGCTGTTTGCATGACTAGAACTATAGTGCAGTCAGCTAAAACGAGTAGAATGCATCTGAAATTTACTTGCAAGACTTATGAAAAGTTACAAATACTCCCCTATTCTTGTAACTTAAATTATATATAGCAGATACAATAGGAAAGGTCTTCCTTTCATTCTTTGCATTGAACAGAAACAATTAGCAGGTAAGCCGTTATGAACATTTGGTAACAAATGCTACTGGATGCTTAGTGATAATTCGGTGAATACTGTTATGTTAATGTTTACGTACGAGCCTGATGTTGTTATTATTACATGTTTGGACGAGCCTGAACGAGAGAGGGAACGCTCGGGTTGGAGTTTGTCTTTGTTTTAGTTGGTACTTACCGTTACAGTTGATCCATCAATATATCAGTTGAATTCCATAACATCATATTCTTATCGTCTTATTTGTTCAATGCAAAACATAACATGGTGACCGCGACGTGATTTCTGACTGTTTTCACTCGGACAAAAAATCGTTAAGCATCGATGTTTACTGGAACTTTGAAACCACCACTGCCTCGTTATTTGCAACCCGCAACGTAAGCCTACACACCGTGTGCGCGACGAAGGCATACCAAGGACAACGTTAATGTAAAGAACAGTATCGAACTGTGTTACTATCAGTTTCACTACAACGTGAGTACCACACTTACTTTGTATAAATATGGCGTATGCAATTCCGCCACCATCATCAATGGTGTGTACAGGCAATACGGAGCAAAACTGGCTATCTTTCGAAGAGGCGTGGCAAGATTATCGAATTGCTGTAAGCCTAGATCAGAAGGAGCAAGCTATTCAAGTCGCCACCCTGAAAACTATTATGGGTATGGACTGCAGAAAAAGGCTCAAATCGTTACCTATAACTGCTGACGAAAGCAAAAACCATGACTCTATCATTAAGAAGCTTAGTGAACATTTCAAACCGCCAAGAAATGTACTGTACGACAGACACAAATTTTTTCTGTCTACTCAACAACAGGGTGAATCAGTTGACCAATATTTCGTGCGCCTCAGGCAAGCAGCAGAACAGTGCAAATTTGGGGCTATGGAAAGCGAAATGATCCGTGATAAACTAGTCATTGGTTGTACGGATTCTGCCGCCAAAGCGCGCATGTTTCGCCTTAAGGAAGCAGACGCGACCTTACACAAAACATTGGAGAGTCTGCGCATAAGCGAAGCGACTAATCAGCAATTGAGATCAATAAACAGACAGCAGGGCACAACTTGTGATACTGACACTGTGAGCTCTTATAGCAACAAACCCAAACAGGTGCAGGATAAGCCCAACGGTAAACAATATCACAATCAAAAGACATTTTCAAACAAGGAATGCCCCAATTGTGGTTTGTTTCACACACCCAAGCGTTGTCCCGCATTCGGCCAGACATGCAGAAACTGCGGAAAGCGAAACCACTGGGTGAAAAAATGCAGGTCCAAGCCAAAAAATACAAGCGCGTCAAAACAAGCACATGAGGTTCATGCAGAGGAACACCCAGATAACCCTGGAGATTACGGTTTCGATCTTGATATAGTTGAAACCTCGCGTACATTGCGCAATGCCAAAGGCGTCAAATTTGCTGTCATTAGGGTAAACACCCCTCAACACAAGGGCCTCCGCCTTAAGGCAAAAGTTGACACTGGGGCGAGAGCCAATATATTGAACTGCAGCACATATAGGGCACTCTTTGGGCCACACCATAACCTCAAACCATCCTCAGTTCGCCTTACAGGGTACGGCAACAGAGCAATCAAAAACCTTGGCGCTGCAACCGCACATAGCATCCAGCATGGAAACCGCAAGTTATCCAATGTCATTTTTTTGGTTACTGAAACAGGGAACAATTTATTCGGCCTTGACCTATGTACAAAACTAGGCATTGTTCAGTTTTCATGCGACGAGCGTCAGGAATGCTGCGCCACTTATGATATCGAAGAAAATAATGCGCGCTGCCCTATGAAAAAAGGGGAAATTATCAAAGAAAATGAGGACATCTTCACAGGCATCGGCAAAATCGCGAAAGAATACCACATAGAGCTAACCAGCGAAGCAGCGCCTGTAATCAAGCCAGCGCGGAGAACCCCTGATGCCCTCAAACAGCCACTGCGCCAGGAGCTAAACCGCTTGCTTGACTTAGGCATAATACACGAACTACGCGAGCCAACAGAGTGGGTAAATGACATTGTACTGGTTACCAAACCAGATGGGTCACTGAGACTGTGCCTTGACCCTCGGGAGTTGAACAAATATATCAAACGACCCCACTATTATGCAAAAACACTCGATGATATCTTACCAGAGTTGAGAAACACCAAATACTTCTCGACGCTTGACTTGCGCAGCGGATATTGGAACATTCCGATAGGCAAGACGTCCCAACCACTTACCACATTCAATACGATCTATGGTCGGTTCTGTTTCACGAGACTGCCGTTCGGTCTCATATCAGCCCAGGACATTTTCCAGCTGGATATAGATGGCATTTTTGGTAACATAAGGGATGTATTCTGTATCAAAGACGATATCCTTATCGCGGCAGAAACACAAGAGCAACATGACACAGCTATCCAAAATGTGTTCAAAGCATGTAGACAACACAATGTTAAGCTAAATTCGGACAAGTGCTATTTTGATCAAGCAAAAGTCAAACTGTTCGGACATATCCTAAGCGCGGAGGGAGTAGCGCCCGATCCCGCCAAGGTTTCAGCAATCAAAGAACTGAAGGCACCAACCAATAAGCAAGAGTTACAATCACTTCTCGGGTTGGTTCAATACCTGTCGAAGTTCGCGAAACTAAGCCCATTAACAGAACCCCTCCGAAAGCTTCTCCAGAAAGACAGTGTTTTCGAGTGGACGCAAAGTCATGAAGCAGCGCTGGACAAAATCAAAAGCGTGATCATAAGAGCACCAACACTCACATATTTCGATGCTAGCAAAGGCATTGAGCTACAGTGCGACGCATCAATGAAAGGCCTAGGAGCTGTATTGTTACAGGAAGGCAAACCTGTGCATTTCGCATCCAAAGCACTCACTAAAGCCGAAGCAAATTATAGCAACATCGAAAGGGAAACGCTAGCAGCTGTATGGGCTGCGAAACACTTCAAATACTATGTTTTTGGGCGAGACTTTACAATTTGCTCTGACCACAAGCCCCTCGAGGACATTGCAAAGAAGGACATTAGCAAAATGCCCAGCCGACTCCAGAGGCTCATGCTTCAACTGCAAGGGTACAAGTATACTATTAAGTATGTACCAGGCCAAGACGTCCCAATCGCAGACTGCTTATCCCGCTGTATAGCAACAGACATTGGAACAACTCAAATCCCGTACATCGACGTCCAAGTTCATGAAATATCCAACATGAAACCGTTTGTCATCGACAGTATCAAGGCAGCCACTGCTAATGATAACATATCACAAACCTTAGAAACCTATATCATTAAAGGCTGGCCCTCGGAGAAAAATCAGTGTAACGAAATAGCGCATGCCTACTGGCAACACAGACATGAGCTAGCCATACACAACGGATTGATTCTCAAAGGATCTAGGATAATAATTCCCACAACAGTAAGACCTAAGATTCTCAGCATCCTACACCAGCAACACCAAGGGATCGAGAAAACTAGACTAAGGGCCAGACAATCAGTGTACTGGCCAGGTCTTAACGCTGACATTGAACGCATGATCCAAATGTGTGTCCCATGCCAGGCACATCAAAGAAACCAATCAAAACTACCGGTTAAACCCATACATTCAACAAGACCGATGGAAACCGTTGGAGTCGACCTGTTTGAATACGAACGCAAACAGTTTCTGCTAACCGTTGATTACTTCACAGGATTTGTGTGGACACATCACTTGCCAAATACACGGAGTGAGACAGTGGTTGACAAGCTCGATTCCATTTTCACAGACTTCGGCCGACCTACCAAGCTGATCTCAGACAACGGCCCCCAGTTCACCAGCGAGATGATGGTACAGTTTTGTGAGAGACACGAGATAAACCATGAAACAAGTGCTCCACACCACCAACAAGCTAATGGACGAGCAGAAAGGAACATTCAAACTGTTAAGAATATGCTTAAAAAGACTGACAGCACCGAAACTAGTGCTTCACTCAGAAACATTCTTACATTGTTAAGGGACACACCCATATCTTCAGAGATCCCATCCCCATATACCCTCATGTTTAAGAGGAGGGTTAGAACCCAGTTACCAGTCGTTCACTTCTCCACTGAAGGGGAAGAGAATATTGTGGAAACAAAAAAATGCCACACTGCAGGCTATGCTACTTACCAGCAGGAGCCACCTCCCATTGACCCAGAAACAGAATGTTGGTTCAAAAAAGAACCCAACTCCAACTGGCAGCAGGCAAAAGTCATAGAGATGCAATCGGATAGGAAATATACCCTGCAAAGCCATGACGGTGCACAATACCAACGTGACCGTATTCATGTCAGACCTTCCCCGAAACTGGATTCCAAGGGTCCTTCAACAGGGGAACTCTCCAAACCCCATTCAAGCTTCCTACCCACAACAAAAAGCCCTGGAGGGAAAACCACCTCACCACGGGCCACTGACGACCCGTATACCCGCCCGGTCAGAGACCGCAATCCCCCCACCAGATACAAGGATTTTGTCATGAAATGATATCTGTGTTTTAAGTTGAAGCTATGTTGTTTTATTTATTATTTTGACTTACTATGTTAACAGTTGTACATAGCATACTTTCTAAGGAACAAAGGGAAGAAAAGACAGGAGGCAGGTTGTTTTAAAATTACAAGTTCTTTTTAAATAAAGACAGTAGTGCATGAGGTAAAGTGATTTTATACTTATAGCAGGCACTCAGTTTCTATAATCTTTTTCCAGGGGTTTCTTGAGGAGGGGGATGTTATGTTAATGTTTACGTACGAGCCTGATGTTGTTATTATTACATGTTTGGACGAGCCTGAACGAGAGAGGGAACGCTCGGGTTGGAGTTTGTCTTTGTTTTAGTTGGTACTTACCGTTACAGTTGATCCATCAATATATCAGTTGAATTCCATAACATCATACTCTTATCGTCTTATTTGTTCAATGCAAAACATAACAAATACAATATTTAGACCACCGTTTTACTTAACTTTTGGAAAAACAGGTTGACAGCTTAAGATGATAAGAGGGTATTTTTCAAAAGTGCTGTACAATAGACCTGTACCTTGTCATAGTTGATAGGGACCTTGACCATCATTGATATGATTTGATATTTTCTGTGGTAACCTAACTCTTGATGATTGAGGATAAGTGAGTACTCAGTGAATTTGTCAGTGCTCAAGTCACCTTGCCATTTTACTCTCCAAATTGCAAAAATTGGAGCAAGTATTGCAAAACTGAAAAAAAAGAGAGTAAGAGATCAGTAACATCATGGATTACCCTCTTGTTTGAATTACCAGAATGTTTAAAAAAACATTGCATACACTGACAGTTTAATTAGTTTCAGGGTTTAGGCCTTTAAAGTCTCAGTACTTGCTTGCCAAATTTAAACTTCAACCTTTCCAGTTTAATGCCCTAAAAGCTCAGTGAAAATGATACCTTTCTATGCAATCTCATATCAATTTTCTTTATTGAGTTATCTGTTGTTAACAGTTTTGAGCTGAAAGATTTACCTTTGAAAGTCAAAGGAGATCAAACTTAAAATGGTAACAATTTACATGATTTCACTGCTGTTTTGGTTTTCATTTCAGGAGCAACAAGGCTGGAGCTTTGTTCAAATTTATTTGAAGGTGGCACAACACCAAGTTTAGGTAATCATTTTAAACTTTAAAATTCAGAAATGTAGTATATTTACAGTAAGTGAACTTGCTGTAACATTTTTTTATACTTTTTTCCATTTATAAAATGACCATTACCGATTTTCTTTTAGTTGTGATGGTCAAGGTACTTGTTTGACTGCACAATGTGGTTTTGTGGTAGAAATTTTGTCTTTCCTGGTTTCGTTGTAAGAGGATATCATTGTAGCTTGGCTCGGAAAATTATAGGTTAATAGCACGTCTTAATTACACTGTTTAAGTATGCTAACTTGTTTACATTCATTGTGTATACTGTAGCTATATTAGTCAATCTGTGTGAATTATGATTGCTTACAATGTAATACATTGCATACTTTGTATCCCCATGTGTTGTACAGAGAGGCATTTTATTTCTTTAAAAAATAGAAGAAGTATGTTTTTGTCAACATGTAACAATTTTGAGAACCTTACATTTTTATGTATTTTTTTCAGGTCTGCTACAAGTAATAAAGGGCCGTTGTAAGATTCCAGTGTTTGTCTTAATCAGATCTCGAGGGGGAGATTTCAGGTATTCTGACTTAGAGATACAGGTCATGAGACAGGACATCCAGATATTCAAGGCTCACAAAGCTGACGGTTTTGTCATAGGAGCCCTGTCAAGGTAATAATTCAGTTCCAACATTCACGGCACTCACTTCATCGATTCCATTCTTCATGGTACTCACTTCATCAGTTCCATCAGTCATGGTAATCCGGTTTTCAGTTCCAACATTCATAGTACTCACTTCATCAATTCCTTTCTTCATGGTACTCACTTCATCAATTCCATCAATCATAGTACTTACTAACTTTTTCAGGTCCAACATTCATGGTACTCACTTCATGAATTCCATTATTCTGGTACTCACTTCATCAATTTCATCAGCCATGGTGCTCACCTCATCAGTTCAATCAGTCATTGTACTCACTCAATTGGTTCAATCAGTCCCCGTTCTCACCTCATCAATTCCTTCATTCAAAGTACTCACTCCATCATTTCAATCAGTCATGGTACTCACCAAATCAATTCCATCTTTCATGGTACTCATTTCATCAAATCCATCATGAATGGTACTCACTTCATCAGTTCAATCAGTCATTGTACTCACCTCATCAATTCCTTCATTCAATGTACTCACTCCATCATTTCAATCAGTCATGGTACTCACCAAATTAATTCCATCTTTCACGGTACTCATTTCATCAGTTCAATCATTCATGGTACTCACTTCATCAGTTCAATCACTCATGGTGATCACTTCAGTGTGGTAAAATTTGCAATTCCATCATCAATGATTACCCACTTTACCATATAAAAATCAAACATCAAAAAGTGAGACTGGACGAATCAATTAAGTTACAGTAATGAATGTAATATTCCTTTTTCTTCTTTTTTTTTCAGTGATGGGCATGTTGATTCATCTCTCTGCACAGAACTGTTAGGTAAAGTTCTCTTTTTGTTTACATCAACTATTTTTTTCTTCTTTTTTTTCCTTTCTTTTTTGTATGGCATATTTTATGTTGTAAGTGTTATGGTTTGTGAATGTTTGTAGTAGTGCTGATAGTTGTAATCGATTAATCGCCAGTAGCTGTGATTACACTTTAGAAGTTCGATTAACCACGCTCAAAACCTAAGTTGGGATTATTCAACTAAAAGCTAGCCTAACTTATCAAAAACAACACTAAAGCCTAGCCTAGAACTTTTGGCCTATTCTCAAATGTACAGTATTGTATTTCAAGAAGAGCTATGCAATTAATTGACTACAAAAGAGTCGACTATCAGCCTTAGTCTGTAGTATGTAGCTGACTTTTGATTGATTCTCAATGCTCAAAAGAGACAGTGTTGAGATGGATGTGGGGTTTTGAAACTGTTTTCCAGCAGCTTAGATAATAGATATATGCTTAATATTAATGTGGTTTCATCTTAAATAGTTGAAACTACTTGAAAATATAGGCATAACATTCTATTTCTGGATAGCGTGCATCAATATTCGCAATATTCAGATGTTATCTCCATGTTTAATTGTTTCATAATTTAATTGATGAGAAGGAGCAACGCATGTGCCTAGCATCAGCCTCTCCATTTGATGGTGCTCAATAATTTACAGAGGGCACTGTCATACCGGTCCTGACAGAACCAAAGATAACGGCTCTAGGTTGTGATGCACGCGATTTATCATGTTTATGGAGCTCCAAAGATTCTGTATGTAGCGTGCTGAAACATACAGTATCTCGATCTATGTGTTAGGCGTGAAAATATGTTTCCAAAGATCTTGTCTTCAACAATTACTACAAGAATCTTAGGTCTTAGTCCAGTACGTTCCATTTCGGAGATTTGGATCCAAATTTACTGACGCCCAAAGCGTCAACTCAGTTTAACATATGTGCTTGAAAATACCTTAAAGGAGCTTTCTGATTGGTGGAAGATGAGACGTGTTAAGTTGCCAAACGATCTGTGGGCAACATTGCATTCCTAGTTATGAGTGGTAAAAACTGTATAATATCACTGTGAATATGATACAGTGTGTCAATCAGATAATGTGAAGGTAATTTGCCCAGGACTTTCCACAAAAGATTTTTCAAAGGCATTCTTTCTCAGTGAATTCAGAGACTGCAGCTTGTCAAGTAGTTTTGTGGAACTAGAGAGTGATAAAAGACAATGCCCCTCTGTTGATTTAGCATGTGACTGAAGATCCCCATTGTCTCTCCATTTGATAGGGTGAAATTTTTGGCAATTGTTTTAACTTGCTTTCTACCATTTATTCCCAGCATTGTGTAAGCCTCTTCCCGTAACATTCCACAGAGGTAAGTTATTTTTCAGTTTTGCTTAAAACTTATGTTCTGCTCAGGTTTAACTCTTAACAGCTACCTGGAGAAATTCAAATAGGTTTTGGGTGGTCAGCATTTAAATATGAAAGATATTGGGGGGGGGGGGG
>KN890050.1:24750-35063 GCA_000934455.1 Apostichopus parvimensis
GCAAGACATACATGTGCATGGTATCTAGATGGGTCCATATCAGTACACAACTTCTTTTGTTAATTTCATTTTTAAAATCAAGAAATACTACTTGGAAGGAGGTCATTCTTAAACATGTCCTAGCACCTACCTAACTGGATAAGAAAACCCTTATGGTTTTGATGAGGTCAATGGTCATTTAAGGTGTTGCAGGCACATCTGTGGAAGTCTTGCTAACTTTCAAATGTTTTAACTACCTCCTGAGTGCCTGATCATATCTACAATAACTCTAAACCGTCTTTGTGTGACATTCTTATTGGGGGAGATATGAACCTATCAATGCTTCTATGATCATTCCCTAGCGTGCCTTTCTTTATTATTAATTTCATTTTCCTAATAACAGTAAAAGTATGAAATATGATATATGATATAAAAGTTTTGAATACAACTTGTCCATCATTTTGAACTGTGTGGACATATTCTACTGTTAAACTTTGACATTTGCTCTTTCCATACTTCTTGGTAAAAATGACTAGCGACGGTCATCTATTCCTTCCCTGGGAGCAGTCATATTTGCACACTCTGCGACAAGAGCAGATCGATGCACATTGAGAGAGCCAGCCATCACTTGTATCAACCGTATGAAAGGCACTCACTGATTAAGTTTGACATCACATGCTTAACACTGACCCAGAGACGTGTTTGGTACTCTTTACGTCGTACATGACCAGAAACATACCTCCACAAGTGGCAATCTATGCAATATATAGTTTGCAATTGTGGAGGTATATACAGTATACAGACACACTCTTAACCCTAACCCCTATCCTAACAGCCTCACGTGCTACAACTATGTCTTCACACAAGCACATCATTATAAAGTGACACACAAATAGAGTGTCCACCCTTTGACAAACTATAACTGTACTAACATGAAATTAGATCTCATGTAAATGAATCACTGAGATGCCCAGATATCTTTTCAGATTGCATGAATGACAGCATATCCATCACTAACTTGCTGCTACATGCACTGAACCAACACAGATATTCCAACACAGTTTGAAGTTAGGGTACCCGGCAAAGTGGTCAGTGTTGTTGACGTTGCCATCTGTGAGAACATTGCTATGAAAGTTATTGAGGTGTGCAGAGTCTCCACCGTCTCCTGGTGCTGCTGGTGGCCGTTCCTGCAGTGGGGCATTTCATCCGGCAGCGGACATATTCGTGTAATATGCTACGCTGGACATACCGAGACAGGAAACTGTAAACCACTGCACCTCTTGGACAACGACTGGAAATGGTTCAATGGACATGAAAAGTCAGAATCGCCATCTAACAACGTCGACCTCTATGAACTTTAACCCCTTAGAGACCCTTCAAGGCCTGCTTACTGGAGACGTACATTCCCTCAGGAAAGAATGCATAAGTTTCACTTTCCTGTGACAGAAACCTAATAGAATAAAGAAACAAAAGAGGGGGAATCATTTCCCGGCTGAGAACAAAAATTCATCGTCGACCAATTGAGGTCACTTGACGTAAGGTCACTGGAGTGAGGGCAAGATTATTTGGTCTATATCCCACATTTAAAAAAATCTTGAGTACACAATCTTTCTAACTTCCCTTTTGCGTTCATTTACTATGACACGCCCCACCCACCCCCCCTTCTCACCCCTTCCTCAAATGTATGTGATATCAAGTAAACAAGGTTTTGCTAATTGATATTTCCTGAGATAGACGACACAAATGGTCCTAATAGACAGCAAGACAACGCTAATCTGAAGACAATGGCATAATTATGATTGTGATGAAACAGCTTGCTTATATGAATTGCATTTCATTTTCTCTGTAAACGAGAAGGAACACAACACACTTGCAGACAGCTATAAAATTAAAGAGACGAGTGCTTAATGGGTAAACTTCAAAGGCAAAAAGAATGTTTTAAGCTTTTTCTTCTTACAAAACTTTTGTGGCAGCCTGTGTATTGCTCATTTGTCAGGGCAACATAAACCTGAGCTATTTGATGTTCATTAAACTTTGGTACTATCCAGTGATCATGCTTCGTGATACTGCGATACAGCGACAGAAAAAGCTCTAGATGTGCTATTGTATATTCTTCAAAAACTAGAAGCAAAGGTTCCTTTTTGACAGGAGAAGCCTGTTCGACAGTTTTGCATAACATCGTGACGACCTCTGAATTCAAAACACAAGCACAAAGCATACAGAGTTCTTTAAATTTTGGTACCAGCAAGCAATCCTTTCTTAGTGCTTCATTCTTCTAGTCCCAATTTAACAAAACTAGCACTTCCTTACCTCAAGAACAGTTCTGCATGTTTCTGTAATGGTTTCTGCTTTTTTGGTGGAAGGTTCATTTTGCCGATGACCTCAGGAAGTTTAACTAGAGGAAGAAAATTTTCAAGGAAGATGATAAAACACATTAACAAAAGATGATAAAAGGGTATGATGTGAGGTGACGTCACAGGCAAAAGAATGAAAAGAAAAATTCATCCATTACATCGTGAAATTTATACGCACCGTCGCAGATGAAACGTCTGAAGCCGTAGGTGTGACTTTTCTTATCCTTTCCTTTAGGCTCGTTTAACTAAACATTACAAACATTTTGAAAAGGCTTATTCAATTTCATGGTCAGTTTATTGTCTACAATGTTTCCCTGAAGAGGCAATGAGTGATTGACACAGGTTAAGGAAAGTTGACAAGATGTCCACAACTTCCGGGGGCAGCCTATCTAGTCTAATATTTCATGTATACCGTGGTCCTGAAGTGACAGACGAGTTGTAGACTAACTGTGTTAGGATGGCACGACAGCAAGGTAAAACAAAATAAAATATTCTGATAAGTTGCAAAAATATGATATCTCGGCCAAAATGATTGCACTGACAACTTGCTGCATGAAATAGTAACTTGGCAACAAGAACTAGTCAAATTGCACTACCTTGACAACCTGACAAAAGTCGAGATGACCCCTGAAACTGACTTGTTTGTCTTTTCAAACCAGCCCACTCTAGTGTAACTTGTCAAACCTACAAATCTCATATTTTTGAATTGCTGTCAAGTTTAGAGCAACCTAGCAACTCGACAATTTGATAATATTTTGTCAATATATATCACCCTTAGAAGTCTGCAATTTGGGGAAAAAAATACATAAATTAATTGTGATGTTGTGTTATACTGAAAATATGAGACTGCAACTTGTTTGTCCTTTTGTCCTGCCTCCGGATTAGAAGTATTCCCGGAAAGGGTAGGGAGAGGAGAGGTAGATAGGGTAGGTCCAATGGAATGTGGGAGAGGAATTAAATTTGGGATCTGAACTCACCAAACAATCGCAGTAGATGAATCCCTCCATAGACTTTACAGGGCGGTATCCTTCCATCATAATGTGCATCCTTGGTGAGCAGCTTCAAATTTTCCAACAGCGGATGAATTTGTCTTTCAGATTCCTCCGACGGGGTATCCTTCACTTCCTCTGTAGGAGCCGGTATAACTTTCGGTTGACTTCTCGTGGGACTGTCTTCTTTTGTCGATTCTTCCATCACCAGAATGGAAGGAGAAGATGGAAATTCAGGTGCTTCCATAGCGATCGCCGGAGGGGAGCACGAGGGCGTGCTGGGTAAGGAGGAGAGGGATGCAATTCTCCTGGAATGTCTCACGGCAGGTCGTCTTTTGGCTTCTTGTTTTTCCTGGTCACTTTTCGTATTGGCGAGTTCCGCCTTTGAGTTAATGGCTGACAGTCTCCGCGTCATCCTCCTGGGAGGAGGAGTCTCTGCTCGCTGCTCCTGCTTCTCTTCATCTGCGTTGGGTTCCATCTTGAGGAGGTCAGGAGGGTTATCTGGGACCTGAGGCTCTGGTTCCAGCACTGGCGGTTTGTCTTCTTTTTTCGCCTTTCTTGGTTTATTTCTAAAAAAATTATTTGAGTATGCTTTTGTGAATGTTCAATTTTTTTGTGTTACTGTTGGAATGAAATATTTAGGCATCTACATGCCAAGTCTAAGGTCTTACATTACCGCACATAAATATGATCATTATTTGGTTTACAAATTTATTAATCTTGGCAAAATTTCAATGACCTTTCACCTCAACCAAAACAATTAATTGATTTAACTGACAGTGGAGGCACCAGAAGTCTGGGGAGTGGGGGGGGGGGATTCAAGTGGGAGAAGCAAACATTTGCAAGTGCAAAAGTGCACCTGTCTTGAAAGCAGACCCCATGAAACTTTAGGGGGCTAGGGAACACATCCTATCCGCTCCCCCCCCCCTCCTACACTTCATGGCTGAACCAAATTTTAATTTATGAATATTTTCCTTTTTACATGAAATTCAAAATTGTTACAAAAATTTTATGTCATATAACCAGGATTTTTCAAAAGGGATGCTGATCAATTTGAGGCTGCCTTGTAGTGACTACAACTGAGCAATGCTATAAAATAACAAAAGCCGAAGCGTGTTTTATTATTACTACTGTGCACTGTAAATGGCTGAGAGTTCAAGGTCCCCAGAAGCTGCAGCACTTCTATATAGTTCTTATTCGCTTTTGGAGTTACGCTTACATTTCTCTGGAATGCATCTCAAGGGCTCTAGTTGGGGTACAGGGGCCCTAGTTGGGGTCCTGGAGGAGAAACCCCAGGAAGCTCAAGGGTTTTCAGAGATCCCTCATTTACATCAAACGTCCTTTTTCTAGGAAATTTAAGGAGATTTTTTGCTGACCCATTGACAAAAGAAGAAAAAAATCAAGAAGGCTATATCATGCATCCCAAAATGCTGTTATCCACAAATCTGTTTAGTATCCTCTTTAAGTGTAATAACATATATACCAGCTTTATTCACATCCTTGATGGATACATTGAAAATGTCAAAATACCCTCCCCCCTCACCCTCCTCCCACCAATTCATCTGCTGTGTCCATACTAAAATTGCAATATAAACTATAAAACTTACAGAATCTGATTCTGGGGATTGGTCACATGTAGAAGATACTGTTCTTTTTCTGCTTCGTAGAGCAAGTTTTCAAAAATGAAGAAGTCAAATAGAACCCGAATGCCGTCTAGAAACTCTCGGCAGACTCTGAAACTGAGAAATGGGAGTAAAGAGAGGGGAATATATTTTGAATATTGAGTAAAAATTTGTCTGGAATATCCTGGGAAAATGTGGAAATTTAAGGAGATAACAGTTTCATATTTTTTGGCTAATTCCTGCTTGCCTCTCTACGAAAGGGATCAATATCAGATTGTATTTAAAACTCTTCATGACATCCATCCAAGTGTACAGAATTCCCAGACTCTTTGATACGATACATTCATGCTTCGTAGAGTGGGATTTCCAAAATGTGGATCAAACCACTGTCGATGGGTGAGATGCTGGGTCCCATCCAATAGTTTAATTGATTGAATTTTAGATTCTATGGGTAGGCTTAGAGGTAAAGTAGAGCTAGAACAGGTTTACATCAGTTCAGAGATAACATCAACAAATATCCATGTACAAACTTGTTACTTAATAGTTTTATAAAATCTCCTCAAACTATTCTGTGATTTTAAGATTAAGGCAACAGAGAATCAAGAGAGGGCTGAAAATAGCTACTGTTTACTCTAGTTACTAGTTTGTTCCAAAATGGGGCAAAAACCTTTGGAGGGGTAAGGGCAGTAGCCACAGCCAGACTAGCAAATTCGAGAAAAGTCAGACGTAATATGATTTATGGTGGGATAATGGTGTAGGTATCAGCAGGGGACCAACCATCCTTTTTTGTACTGTTAGGGGGAAGGGGGCTAAGATGTTTAGTTGTGCAGGGAAATTTTGGAAAAAATGGAGGGTACTTAGATGCAAAATGTGTTATATTTTGTGACTTTGAAACAATGTTGAAGATTTTGTTACTGTTTAGGTTGTAACACATATACATGCTATATAGTTATGTGCTGTACAGTAGGATGTTTTTGAAATATTCTGTTTAGCTATGGGAGGGGGGGGGGAAGGTGGGTGGGGAGTTCCTCCCTCCTCCTGATTTGATTTAAGCAATATCTGTGTCTCTACCCCTGGGGTATCAGTCTGAGGGACTGTTCCAAGTTGGGTAGTAGGAGTTGGTACCCCTCCAAGAGGGCCAAATAATCCTGAGAGTAATGATGAGGGTACTGCAGCCGGGGGTGGGAGGGCGTAGTTCTTAGAGGGAATGATACTTATTTTTGTTTGGATGATGGTGGTAGGGTAATATAAGTACAGGATGGTAAAATAAGTGGCTCCAAGAGGGGTCAGATCATTCTTAAAAGGTCATGGTGAGGGTACTGCAGTCTGCGATGCAGTTCTACGTGTTTTGGAGACTTACTTTTGGTGGGGTAACGGTGGGGGTACCACAGCCTCTATTGCAGTTCCGAGAACAGGCTGTGTATCTACCTCTGGATGACGAACTCCAAAATACTGGAGGTATTCTTCTAGAATACTAAGTGCTGTAGGTTCACAAGGCAGTCTAACAAGCTGCAAAGACAACAAAAGAAGAAGAAAAATGAGGGTGTTTAATATTAGAGGGTATTTCGAGGAACGATCAAATAAACGAGCAAGAGATGTGGAAGTGCAAAGACAAAGTGTCAACAAATGTCAACAAATAATTCCACAGAGCAAAAAACAGCTTCAGTTTCTACTTTTACTTATCTTTGTTTGTTATTTGCCAAACAAAATAAAACCCCCCAAAAATGCACCACTCCTAACGTGGAATTATAATGAAATGTCAGAGGTGTTTCAGAATGACAGACTTGGGTGAGCAAAAGAACAGAACTGTTTGACTAGATTCCCGTACCTGGTCGAGACAGTTGACATTGTAACAATCGTTCTCCAATCTGCTTTTAAGAGACTCCGGAATCTGAATAGGTATCTCCTCCATGTCATCGTCGATATCCAAGCAGAGCTAAAAGAGAGAAAGATAGATAGAGAGATGGAAAGACCAACCACGTTACAGTAATGGAACAATTTAAGAGATCATCGTCATTTCTAACATGGGCATGATCAGTAGATACTCGACCGCATAGTTATTTCTGATACATCGGGCAAACCTGAAAGCCTTTTTGCAACAAATTCTGTACCGGTTTACCTCCTTTCGTTGGAACGTGTGCAAACAATTCACTTGTATCCTACCCATTATTCTATGAAATTTTGTTTCAATTCTCTTTGCGTAAACAAAATCCAGAAAGATTTAATGAGCCATACGTGAGCCATACGTGAGAAAGATTTATGAGCCATACGTGCAGTTTGTATTTCAAATTAGGAAGAAGAAATATCTAGAAGACATTACAGAGTCGGCTACTTGCATTTCTCTGCCCATGCAAATAAAATTCTGCTTTTGTATTAATTCAAGGTAATTGCGAGAAGAAATCTGATAGTAACCAGTAGATCATTTATGCACCGGCATTTTTTTCTTAGCAAGTCTCAAAAGTTTCAAAACACTAGGCCTGAAATAGTCTAAGTCCTTCATGATTCCTCACCTCATCAACTGGATTACCCTCTGAGATGCTAGAGTCTTCAGATTCTCCATCTCCACCTGAAACAGTTACACAACTTAATGTTAGTTCATACAAATACATAAAAATACAAATTCATAACAAACAAGAGGGGCAGAAGGGGGGGGGAGGAGGGCAGAAAAGAACTAGTCTTGCAAATTCTGCCAATATTCAAATTGATTTTTAAATTGTTTTGAAGCCATATAACACATTTGCTGTAAGCCGTAGAAATTTAAATCGTCACCTCAGAAGCAGGGATATTTTTCTAACCCTTTCCAGTTTGGGAACCAAGAATGTCTTATTTGAGCTGTTCAAATGCCAAAGTTGATTGTCCCACACTAGAGAGATGTATTATCTAAGAACTGGTTAGATAGCAGCATTAAACTATATCATCTGGTTGTCCTTCAGACACTGTCGAGGTGCAGTGTTGGCAGTTAAGAAAAAATGGAGGGGGGTATTTAGTAAATGTCTCGGCTATCACCCTACAGATCGATATGAACAGTTATTCAACATTCAGCGCAACTTACTGATCGAGTCGGAAATGAACTGTCTCTTGCCTCCGGTATCGATACCTTCACCAGGTTTCCTCTTCTTTTTCTTGCCTTTTAAGCTGGAAATAAAATTAGAAGAAAAATCACAAATTGTTCCATAAAAGCATCACCGATTACTGTTCTTAATTCAAATACCTTTCAATGTTTGATCCAAGAGGCAACCCCTTTCCTTGACTTTGTAAATATGTTTATATTATAAAGAAACATGTACACAACATAGAAGAAATATTGTGTGAACTTTTTATACCAAATTGATCTATACAGTGGGTAGACTGGTAAAGTACAAGTAAAGTTATTTTACAGTTGACTTGTATGAAAGAATCTGCATTCAAAGACTGTTTGCAGTTTATTAGTTAACCAAAATTAAAATTTTATAAGAAGAAAAAAAAAGGTACCCCCCCCTTTTCTTTCAAAATTGGCAGACATCATAACTATGAATACACCACATTCATTGGTTTTTTTGAAACATTGCATTACCTTAAGGTAAAGATACAAGCATCACTAATGCCAGATCAAACAAACAATATTAAACACAAAACATTTTGTCGTCAGGGTGTAAAATATGGTGTCACACCTCTTAGCTTCAAACTTGTATTTGGTGCCAGCCAAAACATTTTTCAACTACCAATATCTCCAAAATAGCAATATTTATGAACTGAATGCAAATTTCATCAGGATGGGACAATTATGTTTCTCTCTTATCAGTCAAGTATTACAATATCCTTGTCTGTTCCATTGTTATAAATTTCAAGGGTTTCTTACGCTTTCTCTTCAGCTTCCATCTGCAGCCTCCATTGTAGTTCAGAATTTTCTGCACTGTGCTTCATCACAAAGTCCTCGGGAGCCCAACGATCCCAACTAAAAAAAAAAAGATTAGAATGTATGTCAGAAAATGACAGGAAAAGCTCAGAGCAGAAGCACAGTGCGATGAATAAGTTTCTGACCTGTTGTCTCAGTACCAGACCTTTCTAAAAGAAAGGGGAAAAGGGAGGGAGCATTGGAAGTACAATGAGAGGCAGAGGAGGGAATCCAGGTAGTGCTGTAACAGATGTACCTGAGACAAGTTAAAAATGCAAAATGGATTTTAGGTTTCCTGATAAAAGAAAGAGAAATCAGTGTGCTGCTGTGCAGTATAGTCGTCAGTTATAGATTGTCAGTGGAGAAACTTTGACAAGGGAGGAGGGCCAGGAACCAAAACAGCATCTACTGTGCTAAACTGAAGTGAATCGGTTTTACAATGTTCACCCTTTGAGGGTTTTAAACAAAAAATCACTATCAAGGTATTTTCCAAAACATGTTGACTTTGTCATTAAAGAATGGAAGTCAATGGGAATGCCAGCCATTAAACGTCACCTCTCAAGACATTATCTCTGATCTGCTAGATCTTAAGTCATTGTTTGTTACCTTCGGTTCCAGCCATTGAAGTGAACCAAATACTCAGGTACTCTTTTTCCTGCTTCATTTCTTGTCCACTTGACATCAAGTATCTAAGAAAAGTGAAATAAAGAAATGTTTAAATAAACATACTTTGAAGGACGGGTTTGGATGCTTGGTAACCAATGTAAGGAAAATTCGAAAGAAATGTTGTTATCCCTCTTTTCATTGTCATGTTGAATGTGTCTAAGCCTACTATGCAGTAAAAAATTCACAGGTCTAAAATTCATGTCTACTACGCTACTGGTTAAAACCGAAAGGAACTAGGCTACCTGTACTAGGCTGTATTGTAGCCATAGCCTACATAAAATTATCGCGGAACCCATACCAAAAGAAAATATACAAACAAGCAATTCCAGAAGCTTGTGTTTCTAAGTTGAAATACTTACATTACGAAACTAGATCATAGTCGGACCAAAGAACCGTTGGAATTCATTTTCTGAAAACATGTTGGGCATAACTGACATTTTAATGTTATCTGTAACTTAAACGGATTTAACGACTCGTCAATCAAAACTAGATCCAGGCTAACGTATTACCCGACGCCATTACGCATACAGTACTCAGCTAGCTGGGTCAGATTCGGTTCGAATAATTTATCCTACCTTTGCATCGTATAGCACTTTTACTTTTGTTGGATCTGGCTCAAAGCAAAGAACCCTCTCGGCGACTTCATACTTCGCAGAATTTACGCCTCGTGTCAAAATAATTCCCGACATTAGTCTTAACGTTCTTCGGTGAGGCTTCTTTACCTAGTTCGTGACAGAGAGGTTCAAATAGCTCGGCTGAGGTTAGTTGCAAGGTGTTTCGACAACACAGCTTGTTGACCTCTAACGTCTATGGCAAGCCATGTGGGACA
>KN890051.1:7604-47768 GCA_000934455.1 Apostichopus parvimensis
AATATATGTGTACTATATGTAATACATGTGTAATATATGTAATGCATGTGTAATATATGTAATATATGTTTAATACATGTAAGTATGTGTCATATGTGTAATACATGTGTAATATATGTAATACATGTATGTGTAGTACAGTTAATATATGTGTAATATATGTAATACATGTGTCATATATGTAATGCATGTGTAATATATGTGTAATACATATAAGTAGGTGTAATATATGTTATACATGTGTAATATATGTAATACATGTAATACACATGTCATATATGTAATACATGTAATATATGTGTAATACATGTAAGTATGTGTAATATATGTAATACATGTGTAATATATGTAATACATGTGTAATACAGTAAATACATGTGCATATTATATGTAATACATGTAATATACATGTAAGATATGTAATGCATGTAATAATACATGTAATATACAAGAGGATCGAAGAATGTTAAATGTGTCCCTGTCCCTGGTGCATGTGCTGAGAAGGCAAACATTTACATGATGTGTAATGGAGATCTCCATCATGTCGGAGACGAGTGCAAGGAAAGTGAGCAAGCATCAAAAACAAATGAAATTGGAAAGATGGGCAGAGGAGCAAACTGTACCAGTAGAGATGATAAAAAAAATATCAGTGCAATTATTTGGTCAATAGAGAAATATTCAAGAAATGAGCTCAGATAAACAGTTTTCCAGCTGTTTATTAAAATCACAAGCAAAGTATGTTAGAACAGGCACACAATGTGGTGTTTTTTTTCCTGGTGCATATCCCGTGACTCACGCGTTGCTGTGGTTACTCCAATACCCTCACTAATAGCACCATCTTCATACAATGTGTACACTTTAACATCATAAACTGTTGTTGCTACTGAATCAATTTCTTTCACTTCCAGAAGTTCACAAGTCGCATCTTCCACTTCTTTTTCCACAAGGGTGTCTTCTCCTCCACTGACAGGTTGACATATGACCTTGTAACCTTTGACCTTTTCAAGGTCTGTTGGTCTTTTCCAGGTCACCAGTAAAGCATTTTCTTTCACCAGAGCTTGCAAATCTGTCACTGGTTTGAGAAGAGCCGCAGCTTCTAAAGAGAGAAAGATGTTATTTCCATTTTAATAGGGACATTCCATACAATAAATACACTTTGCTCCCTCCAACAAATGGTACAACTTTCTGACAATACACTGGAATACTGGCAAGTCAGCAAAACACAACCATGCATTGCTATCATCAAGGAACAAAATAGGATGTGAGCAGATCAGTGGCACATACAACACATTGCTAGAAATAAATCAATTAGGAGAGGATACACAATATTTAATAGAAATGGCTAACAACTTTAGATGGGCAAACAATATTACCAAAACTGTTGCAGTACACAACTTTTGGTTAATTCATAACTATATTTCATTTTTGTCCAACTCCTGCTCATATTTGGGTGATTGGGTTTGCTTTGACAATGGCAAGGTGGACACTAGTTTATTCCTCAGAGATCAAGAAAGACAAAACAAACTACACACCACCCAATCCAGACCCCCTCCCCCCCCCTTCATCCGACCTTTCTCATAACCACATAAAATTTTACTCAACACTCACCATCTTCAGCAGTTGTGGCTAAAATAATTGACGATTGACTGGCCTCTTGACCATACAAAGCAAACACTTCGATATGATACGTCACTTCTTTTTCTAGATCTTTAAGAACAGCTGAGCAGGTATCAGGTTCAGATATCAACAGTTCCATCTTTTCAGCTCTCTGCACCGTCTTATCGGATGGTCCATCGTTATTTTGTTTTCCTGTCTCTTTTTCCTCTAGATTCTCACTATTTACTCCATTCTTGCCAGGTACTGCCACATCTTCCTTCTCTTCTCTGTCATTACCAGATTTCACTGGCCTCTTTTCATTTTCATCTCCTGATGTTTTATTTTCTCCTTCACTACCTTGTCCATCTTCTTTCTGGTCCTCTTTATTCACTATTTTATCTATCTGATTATCCTCTTTATCTTTTTCTTCACTTCCATCTTCCTTAATTGTCTTGCTTTTGCTATCGTCATGTTTGTCACCTTCCAAGTTCTCTCCTTCAATGGTACCAATCTTTGGATCAGTCTCCTCATCTTGCTTCCCTTCTCCATCTTCTACTTTTATCTTCTCCTTCTTGTCAACTGCTGTCTTCTCTTTGGCAATCTCCTCCAAATTTCCCCCTTCCTTTTCTGGGCCTGTGTCCTCTTCTGTTGCTCGTTCCACATTTTCCTCGTCTTTCTTAGTTCCACCTGCCTCATCCTCTTTCAACTGCGACTGCTCACCAAAAGTTCCCAAGGTCTCAGATTTCTCATTCCCTTTCTCTTTAGATTCATCCCACCCATCTCTGGTCCTACTTTCCTCTGCCTCTTCCTCATCTTTCTTACTTTCACTGTGTTCTTTATTTTGACTCTCTGCTGATGCCTGTAACTTATTATTCTTTGCTGTCTCTTTATCATCTTTCTCTAAGGCCTCTTGATTTTCTCCGGACGATTGTTTGTAATATACAATCTTGTAACCAGTCACTGATGATGATGTTGATGGCTTTGACCAGGTCACTTTGATCTTATTCAATGATGGAGACACCTTCAAATTGTCCACTGGTTGAATGCCTGCCACAGCTGACTTTTCTAATAACAGATGAAATACAAAAAAAATTAATCGATTAACAATGTATACTTGACTGTTGTGTTTCATATGATTTGAGTCACACTGTTTGATACACATCATCAGTTCTTGTGTAGGACGATACTATTAAATGATGCAATCATACAAGCTATAAATACCTACTGTAACATACACCCAGTTAATTAGTCAAAACGACATATATAGATCACCATCTATGAATGATGGAAGTAATGACAGCTAATATAATTTACAATTCCTAATGTAAATTACACAAAAAACAACAAATAAAGAAATACCTTCCATGCTGTCTTTTTCTTAGAAATGTGTTTACATGAAACTAAATTGTTTGCATTTTTGTTGAACAACTTTTGCTTTCAGAGGGCTGCAGTAATGGCAGAAACCATATTGACTTAGATTGAATCGTGTGACCTGGAGCAGAGAAATTATATGTACACTTAAAAGACTGCCTACTAACAGCCTAATTAATTAATTAAATCCACTTATCCAATGTTTGTGTATTATGCAACCATACATTTTTCTCTCAATTGATTAATTTTAAGATATTTATCTCAAAACATCCTAAGTTCATACTTACTTGTTTTTCCTTTCAGTTTGACTTTATCACTCTTCTTCTTGCCATTCTTCGCATAGATCTTTATCAGATATTCAGTTTCTGGTACGAGTCCCTCAAAGACGGCCTTGGTGACCTCTGGGTCGTCTAGGCTAAGTTCTTTGACCTCTGGACCATCCTTTTCATCCGCCGGTGTGCATGTCAGTTGATAACCAGTGACAATGCCTTCCGGTTTCTTCCAAGAGGCAGTGATGGATGTATCCTTGCATTTTACATATGCTTTATGCACTCTATCCACTTTCACAGACTCTGACAAAACAAAACAATGCAAGACATAGCAATGAACAGGAATAACATTCTTTATGAATAAATATGCTTATTAACGAAAGGTCATGAAATGATGTGATAATAATCGATAGAAATACTGATTTAATATAAACAGAAGCTATTGAGCCTGCAGGGCTAGTGTTCTAAGATGACAAGATCTATAGCATTGCATATAAATATATATAGTATATAAAGACCTGCTTTTACAAAAACTATCTGTGGTGTTTTGTATCAATAAGTAAATGGTCAGTATAATTCTTATACTTAAGTTACTGTGCAACCTCACATTTAAAGTGTTCTACATGACATTGCAGTATATGTAAATAGCTGCCTTAACTACAACTATCTGTGATGTTTTGTATCAATAAGTGAATGGTCAGTATAATTCTTATATTTGAGTTACTGTGCAACCTCACATTTCCTTTGGGGTTCTTTGTATTAATGGTCATATCACCAATACTGACATTTAAGACAATGAAATTTCTGTAATCTCCATATTTTCAGCCTGTGATTCATGTCTATCATGGAAGTTAACATAGAAATATGAAAATAGATAGACAATTCCTTTGGACCACTTTAGTTATGAGGACAACAGGTTAACTACTGTACATTAGGATAAATTTGTCACACCTCAACAGATTGTTGATGAAGGCATGAAGTTAGATATTTCAGTGCAAATCTGAAACAATCAGTGATAATTAAAAAAAAAATTCCGGGAGATATTCTTTTCCCCCATTTAATAACTTACCTACAACAATACTCTCTGTAAATGTACAGACTACACAATAAAAGAACACAATGAGATTGTTGTCCAAGTGCAAATGCCTAACACAAAGAATGATAAACCTTTCCTTTCCCTGGAATCAGTGAACAAAGATCAGTGAGATTTAGAAAATCATCCAAGATGTCATGCATTAATTTACTGGATATCGACTTTAAAGCAAGAATCATGGTTTGACAAAACTGATTATGCTTTAAAATGTACTCAGTCACAACTGTAACAAACCAAAAATTACTCTCTACTTCAATGATACAAAAGAATTAAAAATACAAGAAGCCGGTCATACCTTCAAATTTTTCTCATAAAAAAGAGCTGGGACTCTATGTTTGTTAATTATCTCTTGTCATTAATAAAAAAAAAATGCTGTCAAATTGGGAATTGAGAATAAAACCATGAATCTATAGTATGTACTTGTATTAAATCCTTACCTGTTTTTGCTTCAGTGGCTGCTTTCTCACTTTGATTCTCACCATTAAGGGTATAAATATCGATAAAATAATCTGTTTCAGATTCCAGTTCTGCCAGGGTGGCTGATGTTTCTTCTACATCATTCACAAATAATTCCTTTTTACTATCTTCATCTTTCTTTTGTCTGTACTCTATCCTGTATCCGCTCATCGGGCAGTCCTCCGGTTTGACCCAGGTCAAAACTACTGAATTCTGGGAAGGCTTTGCCTTTAAGTCACTCACAGGTTTGACTTCAAGTGGTGGTGATGTTGCTAAAAGATTACAGAGACAACATTTTGTGATTGCTATGAAACAGTAGAATCTAAGTATTATGTGAAAAGAGTCCTCTAATGTGTATTATGTGGAACACAATAAATAACTAGGTTGACTTGATTAGAATTTCAAAGAAGGACATTCTGTAAGTGGTCCCCTCTCCTTTTGCTATACATTACCTGTTTTTACTTCAATACTTGTAGCCTCACTGCACCTTTCTCCATCCATTGTGTACACATTAATCACATACTCCGTCCCTGGTTTTAAATCTGTGACAGAAGCAGATGTTGCCTCTGCATCATCTGATGCAATCTCTGATGTATCCTGCTCCTTCTCCTTCTCCTCCATCTTCTCCTCATCCTTTTCCTTCTCCTCCTCCTCCTTCTCCTCCTCCTTCTCCTTATCCTCCTTCACTTTCTCATCCTCCTCTTTCTCCTCCTTCTCCTTCTCCTCCTTCTCCTCCTTCTCCTCCTCCTCCCTCTCTTCCTTCTTCACTTTCTCATCCTCCTCTTTCTCCTCCTTTTCCTTCTCCTCATCCTCCTCCTTCTCCTTCTCCTCATCCTCCTTCTCCTCATCCTCCTTGTGACCTTTCATTCTGTATTTGACCTTATATCCTGTGACTGGACAGCCTTCAGGTTTAACCCAAGTCAAACCAATGGAATTATGGGTAGCTTCTGCTAGTAGATCTGTCACCGGATTCAATGATTGTATGGATTCTAGAGAAAAAGAAACAAAGCTCCATGTGGTGGTGGTGACTAAATTATATTCCAGATGCAGATGAGAATATCCTTCCTAAATGATGGTTAAATTTAAGTTTTAACTAATTCAAGTACACAAACAGATTCCAACAGCGAGCTTTACATACCAGCTAGGCAGCATACTAACAGATGAAAATATGTTCTATTTTAATGTGGATTTGAACAGAGTTCTTAAAGTTATCAGCTTTCAACTGTTGACAGTAACAGAGAACATAAAGTGTAGAGAGAAAAAAATGACACACTGTTTGTTGAGATTTAGGCTTTTCTATATCTTAAGTCAAGATATGATTGTTAAAAGGTAACTTGAGAGATAAACCTCTCCTTACACCAACAACTGGATCACACAAGATGGTCTGTGATATTATCACTACAAGCACATGGTCTCTAGAAGTTTCATTTTCCTTTGATGAGCTTGCATGTTGATGATTTATTTTGTAATTTTCTATGAAGGTACAACATTGTGACAAGCTTTCTTTGTTTTAATGTTACTTACCCATAACCGATCTCCTTTTTCATTCAACAAATGAGGATGTATTACTTTTTACAGGACAATACAATGAGGTTCTAGGACAATACAAATGAGGTTCTAGGACAATACAAATGAGGTTCTAGGACAATACAAATGAGGTTCTAGGACAATACAAATGAGGTTCTAGGACAAAACAAATGAGGTTCTAGGACAATACAAATGAGGTTCTAGGACAATACAAATGAGGTTCTAGGACAATACAAATGAGGTTCTAGGGCAATACAAATGAGGTTCTAGGACAATACAAATGAGGTTCTAGGACAATACGATGAGGTTCTAGGACAATACAATGAGGTTCTAGGACAATACAATGAGGTTCTAGGACAATACAATAAGGTTCTAGGACAATAACAAATGAGGTTCCACTGAGGTTAACTCATAATCTAGCCAATTACACAATTGCTAAATATTAAACACCAATTTGAAATTGTTGATTGAGAATGATCATTGAGTTAGTAAGGGTATATTCTCTTACTTGTTTGTATGGTAAGGCTGACTCCTTCACTCTTTTTGTCTCCATAGTTAACACATATCAAAACCATGTAATCCACTGATGGCTCCAGACCAACAACTTTGACCTTTGTTTGTTCAGCATCTTCTACTATCAGCTCCTTTCCTTCTGCATCTGTTGCAAGATCTTTGTAAGAAACAACATAACCTTTGACCTCTCCCTCTGGCTTCTCCCACTTGAGGGTAATGCTGTGCTCTGTTACTTCATTTGTTGGATTTACAACCTCGGGCAACACTTTAGGCTCTACAATGGAAAAGAAGAATGTATCTAAGAGGTTGCTTAAGTAACTCACATATGCACAAACAACAGAACATCAGAAATGGGACAAAAGTAAAAGACATCAACAATAAAAGACCTATGTCAAACATTCCACTAGGTTTGTTTCAAATAACAGTGGTTATTGGATATTAAATACTGCCAGTCACTCTGGCTTAATAGAGTGCCATTTCACAGAGAATAAGCAGCTAGGATGGCAGATCTGGACAGCAGTTGTTCTTCTTACTATGTGTAAAGTATAAACAAAAGCTGACCATAAAATGTAAGCAAATATTCAAAGACCAGAGGGATAGATGACACATTTAATCTTGGAGAAAAGATTGTGTTAGCAAACTATTTATCTACTACAAACACCCCCAAGACTACTTGAGACAGCTTTCTGATAACGATGCAGTTTGTTAGTATCAGTTTTTTTTTTTTTTTAATATTCCCCATATTTTTTAATGTAAAATATTTATATATAAATAAAATGTAAATAAAATAAAAATAAAAATATAAAATATAAATATTAACAAAATATTTTTGTAATATTCCCCATTTGCTATTGTCTGACGGCAAAATTTTTAAAAACTCATTGGATCGACATGTTACTCACAATTTAATATGCAACTGATGAAAATAAAGAAATCTAGCAATGGTGTCCTAATTTGAATTTGAATGGAGACTTGGTAGGCTTAGTACACCTCAGGGAATTTTTGCGACAACAGCCAAACCAGCTTACGAAAGTTTGAAGGGACTATAACTAACTAAAGACAATGGCGATAGGGATGATACAGAATATAGATCCACCACTAAAATACCCAACTCCCCCCACATTTTATCATAACCCAGTACCCTACAGAAGGAACCTTACTTGTCTTGACTGTGAGAGTCACCGATTCTCCTATCCTCTCACCATCCACAACTTTGACGCTGATCTCGTAATCTGAATCCTCTTCTAAACCCTCCAACTTAGCTTCTGGATTTTCTGTTGACTCTATTTTCATCTCTTTGATGGTCTCCTCCGGTTTACTCTTCAATGATGCGGTCACCACATATCCTGTAACGCTGCCCTCTATTGGTGACCATGTAACGATTACAGTATCTTCCGTGATCTCTCCGGGAGAGAGGCCAGTTACTGTTTGGATAGGGACTGGTTCTGGAATGAATACCCAAGTATTAACACAATGAATGACAAACACGGCTACAGCAGCTTTATATGGAATCTTATGCTTGGGGAACTTTTTCGGTATCTTGGGAGGAAGGTTTAAAATTGTTGTATTTGTTACTTGTTATAAAGAAAATTTAATGTACACTATCATATTAAAACGTATATTACCTTTTGCTAAATGTTCATGTGCTAATACCCATTAGACCTTGCAAACAGTGCCGTACAAGAGATCAACAAGTGAGCAATAAATAGTGCAGAGATGCATAAGAAATAAAACATACCATTGTGGCCTAAATCATAGGAGAAATAGTCACAAACGTTTACATGTCATCGGTACTAGAGCCTCCATAGGGAATATCACCATGGAATTTTCCATGCCAAACTTTTGTTATCAATATCTGTAATTTCAAATCACATCACTTTTAATATATTGTTATGATATCTACAGGACAAGGTAATATTAGTCTCTTTTGGAGTTTTCTGTTAAATTGTTAAAGTATGTGCAAAGTGAAAACTTACACATTCAAACAAGGAGATTATTTGCAGAAGAAGAAACTTTAACATAACCTAACTATAAAGTAAGTGCAATAGGTGGAACCACTTTCTTAATCTATAAAATCTCTTAAGATATACATTAATAGTGATTTCAAGGACACGAAAACTCATTAAAACCATTTTTCCTTATACCACCATCACCACCATCACCACCATCACCACCAACACACAAAGGAAAATGACATCCTTACACCAACATCAGCACAAGGGATATAATGACATCCTTACACCATCATCAGCACCACCACCACACAAAGGAAATAATGACTGAACCACACAAGAAACAGCTTATCTTGGAATGATGTCAAGCCTATGTCGCCTTCACCAGTAAGTTCTACAGAACAACACTTTAGCAGTTAACCTGACAAGAAAATCTACTCATCACAAATTATTACTCCAACACTTATATAATGAAACACCAATTGTTCAAAAAGTTGTCTTACAATAGTATCGCCCAAGAAATTCCAAAATAAATTGATCCCAAAGTAACAACTGAAACCCTCCATCAACATCCATATATGACAACCCTTTACTAGAAAGCTTGGCTCTCAATTGTCAACAGTGAAAACTTTTAATAGCTGAATACTGAAACATGCTAAATTAAGTAGCGAATAAAGTACCGTTCTACAAAGTTTAGTTTTTAATAAAACTAAATCTATACATGAATAGTTATTAGCAACCACTTAAGCTTTTCACACACTGCTTGCAGTTAAATCCATTTAACCAC
Source organism: Apostichopus parvimensis (assembly GCA_000934455.1). NCBI lineage: Eukaryota > Metazoa > Echinodermata > Holothuroidea > Aspidochirotida > Stichopodidae > Apostichopus > Apostichopus parvimensis. The sequence continues at coordinate 17,169 of KN890051.1, forward strand.
CAAATACAACAAAATTACTGAAAATATCCTAATTAATCTTCAAGTTTCAAGTATAAAAGTGTCCTTTTACTATCAGGGTAGTTTTCCTAGAACTTCAAAACATTTATATCTGTAACTCTCAGCAATTGACATGCATGGCATATTTAGATTCTCAAATGAACACTTTAAGTTTAAACATTTCTGTCAACTATCCCTACTTGGTTAGTGGGGCTGAAGAAGGTAAGGAATTCCAGAGGAAAGTAGGCCTATAGATAAGATATTTTTACCCTATCAACAGTGTAACATGTTGTTAATAGGGACTATAAGTATATTTTGCTGCACTTCAAACCAATTTTCAAACATTTCACGTTCAGATTGTCAATTGTTAGCTCTGTAATGATTAATTCCTGCCAAAGCCTTACACTTCACTCTCTACTATGCTTAAATTATTATCCATATAAAAGGATCATAATGTGCTAAATTGTCGAACAAACATCATAAACAGCAACCCATGCGTGCGTAGAAAAATTACAAAATCTATAAATCTTACCTGTTTTTGCCGCAAGGTATACTCTATAGCTTTCTCTTTCTTCGTGAACCGTGAAAATTTCTATGACAAACTCTGTGTCCGAGTCGAGACCATCAAAAGTGGCCTCATAATTTCTTGGGCCGTTTAATTTAATTTCCTTGGTGTCAGACTCTGACCCCTTTTCAGGATTGCAAGTCAGACGATACCCAGTAATGTCCCCGCGCGGCTTTCCCCACGTTACCTTGATAGCAGTTGAAGTGCTGTCAGCTTTGGCTGACTTTACTTTAGGAACTTTTGCAAGTTCTGAGTATAACATTCCAGAAGCGAGCATGACAGGTGAAAAATACGATATAAATAAAAACATGATGGAAAACAAAATATGCAGAATGATAAACATAAACTTCATGAAACGATGTAGTCATAATCTTGTTTGAATTGGAGAATTTTTTCTTAAATGCCAAACGAACAATTCTAAAATCTGTAAATCTGATTGGTGATTTTGACATTGGCATGCAGTATGATGATATGAAGGAACTGCTGAACAGTCACAGTAGTGGCAACAATATCTTTCAGAACTTTAACTTTGAGAAAAGTTCATTTTATCATCAAACTAAAGAGCAAAGTAACCGAGATCTGATAATATCAAGGGCAAAATTGTAAGGGTTTTTAATCTGGTTAGTCCCTTGGAAAACCAGCCCTTGTTTCAAGGTTGCCTGAACAGCAAATGTAGAAAAAAATGAAAGAACTGTCATGCGTACAGTACTGTAGTAGAGATGTGTAAGGTTTGGTGAATAGAACACCAGCTTTGGGGGTGATAGCAATTTATCAGTATACCCATCAGAGGTATTTAGTGGTATTCAATGCGATCTGAATTTGAAGTAGAGCTCCAAGGCTGATTTTGGTTATCCGATTTTGGTCGTGTCGGACGACTTGAGTACCACTAAAAAATGTGCCCTGATATCTGTTGGACTTATATTTATTTGATCATCAAAACTATTATAGGGGAATGTTTTATTCATAGCTAATTTCTCATTTCTGTAAACTACGACCTACTTAGTTCCATCATTTGAATGAAGACAAAATTCTCTGCCTATTCCAACATCCTATTATTACCCAAAGCATAAAAGCTTTTGCAGTATAAGTAATCAATAGTAATTCAATCTTTACGGAATTATAAAATGACTGTAGCTTGCTAAACTTAATGTCTTTCTAAAATATTATATAAATATTTCAATTGAAACCAGATTCACAAAAGTAGAAGGTGTCATTTTTCTGTGAGACTAGTATCAAATACGTTTTGTGACCACCAAATTGCAAGTAGAATGAAAGACCCATTTCTTGTATACAGAGCAGGGTAGGTATTAATTTGCTGCACACATGTGGTTTATGTATGGACTATTGTTTTGCAAGTAGCAGACTTTTCGTGAGGTTTTTACACATTATGTTGTGCATAAATACTACAAACTAACAAAATATTCTATGCTAAAACATATCTGTACTGCAAGACACAATTACTTGAACACACAATCAGCTGCTATATAAAATAAACAGATTTTCATGCTACATTTGAATCTTTAATCCCCCTCTCTCTCTCTCTCTCTTTGCCAACTTCCTTAGATGAAGTATCTAATGTCAGTACAAACCTGTTCTGCCTTTAATTGTCACTTTTTCTCCTTTGGTTTCCCCAGCTAATGGGATGATATCAACAGTACACTCTAGGCCAGCATCTAAGTTTTTAAACTCTGCACTAGTTTCATCTGGATTATCGATCTTCATCTCCTGAGGGTCCTTGTTTAGCGGAGTTAGGACCACCAGGTACCCGGTGATGTCACCACTAGGCTTTGTCCATGTAGCTGTCAAGGAGTTAACCTTTCCCTTCAATGCCTGATCCGAGACTGGTGCAAGCACCACTTCTGCTGCCCCTGAATATATCAAAGAATGAAAGAAGGAAATTGTTAGGTTAGTAATCAGAAGGACTGAGGAACTCCCTGTATCATAATTTTTCCACTTCCAGCCACCTTCACAATACTCCTCCTGAACAGTTCCTTTTATGGATGAAACTTTTATGGTTATCATCATCATCAATCAAAGAAATTATTGGTTTAGTTAAGGTTTGTGTCAGTAAAATAAGGAATACAACTCTTGTGACCAATAAACTCATCTCTGGGCCTGACTTGAGTTGGATCCCTGTTAATCATTTCTTCTCTCTTCACAAATATGGAAACTAATCAATATTTAGTTTGGACTCAGACGGAACAGTATGAGACAATATCCAACAGCAGCCTCAAACCAGACTTTGATCTCACCTGTTGTTTCAGAGACAGTTACTTTCTCGCTCTCCTTCTCCCCACTGATTGATATCACCTCAATCTTGTATTCCTTGCCGGTTGTCAGACCAGTAAACTGGACCTTGGTGGTATCTCCATCTTTAGTCTTAACTGTGGGCTTCTTTGCATCACTGGGATGAATTTTGACCTTAAAGCATGTCACGTCGCCCTCAGGTTTCTCCCAAGATACTTTCATGGTATCCTTAGTGGCATCTACCTTAAGGTTGCTCACTTTACTGGGTACTAATGAAAGAATATAACATACAATCAATTTAATTCACTTTACACAAACCTAGCCTACTTTGCATATAAGAATCAGGGCTGATGTTGTTAAATAGCATTAATTGTGGAAGCTAACTGCAAATTTCCAAGTTTGTGGACAAAAAGAAACTTCACACTTTGTACAAAACTAACATTGCTCAAGTAAATTGAGTGAATCTGGTGAGAGGTCAATTACACTTTTTATTAAGTTTAGCTATATAGCATTATGAGTCAGGAATCATACAAAACAAACTACACATGACATGTCAGACTCTTGTCAGTGTGCTGCCACCAACCATACACAAAAGTAGTTTAACTGCTAGGAAGCAGACTCATCATTTCACTAACATTGCTTTTCAGGAATTTGGAGAAATAATGCTTGTAAATTACAATCACACAAAGTCATTTATTGATATCAAACAATAATAACGATATCAAGAAATGACCGGCATACTAGAATGTATCATTAGTCTATTTCAAGGATTATTAAAACCCTGACTAAAAGGAATTTTTAGCTGAAGCAGGACTGAAACCATTGACCTCAGAAATTACAAGCCCTACACTCTACCAACTGAGCCATCCAGACGTTAGTTGGTAGCGATCCCTATATAGCCATTTCATTGCTGGAAAGCGCCAGTCAGAAGCCACAGTACCTTGTTTTTCATGTTACCAGTTCCATTCCATACAACCAAAAACGCAGAAAAGAAGGGATTTTTAGAGGAGTTTGGTTTAACATGTATATTATATTAGTAAACAATGGAAAAATGACTGGGGAATGATCAACAAACTTCCACCTCACCTGTCGTGGCCTTTAGTGAAACGTTCTCACTCTCAAGGTCCCCATTAATAGAGATAATATTGATTTGGTACTCTCTTCCAGGGGTCAATTTCTCAAACAGAACTTCAGTGAGCTTTGCATCACTGCTTTTAATTTCAGAGGTTGTAGCATCCGGAGGGTCAAGTGTCACTCTATAACCTGTCACTGCTGCAGGTGGTTGCCAGGTTACGGTCAAGGTCTCAACCGTTGCTTTTGCTGCTACTGATGTCACACAGGTTGGAGCTGTAACAAAAGTGAATCAAGATTCCTGTAAGTCATATGCATAAAATAACTATCTGTAAATGTACCTTACCTAAACTAACATCATCAGCTATCTATGAGTGAACCTTACCTAAACTTACCTCATTACCTACTAAACTTACTTCATTGCCTATCTATAAGTGTACCTTACCTAAACTTACATCATTACCTATCTTACCATTACCTTACCTAAACTTACCTCATCAGCTGTCTATAAGTGAACCTTACCTAAACTTACCTCATTACCTACTAAACTTACCTCATTGCCTATCTATAAGTGTACCTTACCTAAACTTACATCATTACCTACCTTACCATTACCTTACCTAAACTAACCTCATCAGCTGTCTATAAGTGAACCTTACCTAAACTTACCTCATTACCTACTAAACTTACCTCATTGACTATCTATAAGTGTACCTTACATTAACTTACATCTCTACATTTTTTTTAATTACAATTACATTTTTACAAGAGCAGATACTGATAATGATAATTACAAGAGTCAGAAACTTAAGGAAAGTTATATTTTCCTAAGGAAGGTTTTATAAGAAAAATCACTCACTGCTGCCTCCCAAAATATGACACATTTCTTCGTACTTATTAAACATTATTACCTATAACATCTGCTTGGGGCCGGGCTTCTTCCAGTTTACACGATTATGGGAACTCATTTGTCATGTCTGAGAGGAATCATATGTTACTGTGACAAGTCTCTTCAATATAAACATCCTTCAGAGACTTTGAGTGTGCAGAATAAACTATTGCAGAAGGGGTCACACATACAATGTACTAGTAATTAGAATCATGCCACAGTTAGTTGACATTATATGTATTTATAAATACTGTAAAGATAATCCTACCAAACACAAATGTATTATAAGCTGACAGAACACTCTGCACTAAACAAATAAGTCATACCTTCCAATGCTTCTCAATAAACATTCTGTGTTTTTGAAACACTACCTCTCACTCACAGTTATATTATGTGAAGGTTCATGTTTTTCTATCCCAGAACAAAACTACTCAAACAATAGGTTCGTTGGATTCCTTTAAACTCTAACCCAAATCAAACCTCTTTTTCTGTACAAAATTTAAAACCTAGATTCGGTCTGTAATGCTACAGAAGAAAAGAAGACTTCACTCTAAAACTTTCGATCCAAAGCACATACCTGCAGGTGCTTTCCCGACAAAGAGTTCTCTTTCAATTTTCCCGTCATCCTGTCCGACATCCAACCACCTGCAGATGATAAAAAGTAATCATCAAAATCATTCAGCCTTGTCAGAGAGGAAGCAAAAGGTTTAAAGAAAAATAACAAACATCGCAAACATTTTCTTTTTCACAAGCAAATTGTGGCATCTTTGTAGAATCTTCTTGCACTTACAGAGAAAAACATGTTTCACAGGTTCTATATTCACATGTGCAAACCTGTGATTATCTCTGACAACCTCCTGGATTTGAACAAACATTGACACAGATTTGACAATTTTCTCCCCTTTATCACATATTACCACAGTTTTTCCTGGCACAAGGTGTGTAAGAAACACACATTGACACAGGAATCTGTGACTAAAAATACAATCTTGTGAACATCTGTAAACTAGCAAGGTTTTCTTTGATACAGAATTTTCCAACTTGTTTATGTATTGTACAATTCTTGAATTGGATCGTATCAGGTTTTTCACTGATAGAAACATGTATTGTTACACTTTGTCAAACATGTCAATCCTATTTGTTTCCACACATTTTCAAATGTTTGAGGAACAAATCAAACATGTGATTTTATTTGTGCCATTGGTTCAAGAAACACATGTTTTCCATGTTTTTTTAATGTGTTTCATCTGTTATTCACAGGTCAGATTGCCACAAGCTTCTTCTTTTTTTTAGTCAGGGTGGTAGGTAACCTCATTGGAGGTGCATTTTTTTTTCTTTTTTTTTTTGGTATTTTGGATGGACTTTGGTTAGTACATTACAACATTACATAAATATTGACCTACAAACTTTTCTGGTTGCTGCCAAGATACATCAATATGCTGTTAAGAAGCTATTCCTTCAAGCAAATAATACCACTAGAGAATTCAACTAGTTCTAGTCACAGTACAATTCAGGATTTACAGAGCAAAACTAGAAAACATTTTCACTAACCTTTTGCAAGGAAAGAAAAACTCATTCTTAGCATTCTTGGATTCTTTGATAACAATCTTTTCCAGGTACCAGCCTTGTCCTTTCTCTTCACCATCGTGTCCAACCACAATCTTTTGAAGCTTTCCCAGGGCAACTGCTTCGATCTCAAACACATCCATTTGACCGCTGGCAAACATCTTTTTATTATTCTTGCTCTTTATTAACTGTCTTGATCCAGAATCTGCATTTTTACCAAACATGTTGAGAGAGACTGTCGCGTCGGGGTCAGAATCAGCTTCACTGCCGGTGAATACTTGAATGTAGTACTTGATCACTGAATAAAGATCAAAAGGTTAAACATTAATGACATGTGGTATAGCGCAATGCTAGTTAAAAGATGGCTTTAGGCAGAATGTTAGTCTTGATATATCAGAGTCCAAGAAAGAAGGAGTAGGGGGGTGGGGGGATGAGTGCTAGTAATGGTACTGCAGGTATTTTGGTTTTCAATTTATTCACCTTTAAAATATGCTTAACCTGTGGAATCCTCCTTTGGGGAGAAACTGCTAATGTCGTCGACTTCTCAAGAAAGGAAGAAATGTTGATGTCTAACAAATTGCTTTATATATTCATATAACTCAAACAAAAAAAGTATATATATATATTAACAACAGAGCGGCTTCAGATGACATTAAACACCATCTTTCTTTGATAAATTTGTACTACATTTTTTAAACTGTCATTTAAGGCCAAAAGAGTTATGATTTCCCATATAAGTTTTGTGTTACATCTGAGTAACTGACCTTAGAATGGGTCTGTGTCTTAGTCTAAACAGTCCAATCACTTTTATTATTCAACCCTCGGATGTTGCAAGGGTCATTTCTCACAAATTAAAAGCGCTATAGAGGTTCAATTTGGACTGTGCTTTTCCAGCAGTGTATTTTAACAGTCTACAGTATATACAAATTATATTGGTGTCTATAGTCATCCTTAAGGCTATGATATTTACTTGCATATGTATATAACATATAATAAGACATTCTACAGAGTATTCTTATGTGACAGTTCTTTCAGAATAATGTACACTAATGCTGTTCCCTTTTTGCTGACCATTACAAAGTTTAACTTGCTGTTAGAGTACTACACCCTACGTGAGATTAACAAACATTCAGGACTATTAACTGTAAACCTAGAACACCAACACAGAGGACTGTATGGGATCTATGACCTAAAAGTAAGACATTAACTTTCTATCGGTGAAGCAGCATTGACCACTGAATGTTTAGATCCAAGAACATTTCTGTTTCTTTGAGAAATTACTCTTCAAACTGTGATAGAAAATTTGTCACTAGCTAATCATTAAGTCAAAAGTATCAACCCAGCCTATAGCAGCTGATACAAATGTCAGAGTTGCCTTATTAGCGGTAAATTAAAGGCCAAATGCTTACCATTGGCGGGTTTCTTCCCTTCTTGTGCAATTGGAAATTCTCTCCACACATCTAGATCATCTTCTTCAGGGGAGAGCCATCGATTTGCTTCAAAGTGATGAACGGTGCTAGAGTTCTTGTCGACGAGTTGGAGGGATTTTAAGTGCCATGAATTCTCCTTTGATGGATTCTTGTGACCGATTCTGACCTTTGAGAATTTCCCGATATCGCCGACATTGATCTAAGAGAACCAGAAAACAACAATTGATGAAATAACTTTAGATGTTCCTTTCCAGAAAATGCTTGTATCTAAACAGAACTTTTGTATTTCCTGCTACTGTAATCTTCATTGATCTTCACTTTAATCTTGCCTCTAATTTCATTCAAGCACATGTTAACAATGTCAATTCTGCAGTCTAATTTGCTTCATTAACTGCTAAAGTCAATAACCTGTGTATGAGCTACACACTCAATATCAAACACCAAGTTCCAGAATAAACCAATTTATTGTGATGCCAAAAAGAACATCATATCTCCTGCCAATAAATTTGATACCTGCATCTATTCCAACATCATTCCTTACACATCGAATAGGTATGATACTGATGTTGGTGATAGGATGTTTACTGCAGCTGTAATGCCTCAAATTGCTACGTATATCTCAGTGAACTGACCGATGGATTCTATTTGTCAAACAGATACTTTTACAAACCAAATCAAACAGTCATATAACTCACCCTGAAGTCTTCAATGCTACTAGCTGAAAATCCTTTCTCGTGAACTGGGTTCAGAGTAACTTCTTTGTGCTCCTTTTCACCATAAACAAACAAAGTGACTGGACCTGCAAGACTAGCTTTCTCATCGTCTCCAGTAGTCACATACACATGCCAGTCATTTTCTACATGAGAGCAATGAATAAGATTTGGCCTTTTGTGCAGAAATGCATTCAAATTTTAAGAAAGTGCATCTATTTGCTGTAGTAGGCATCCATGATACATTAACCTTTATAATTCAAATTTTTTTATTAGCATTTATAAAATGTCCGACTCTTAGACTATTAGAAGCAAAGAATATGCAAACATTTTCACATCGGAAATATCCAACAAAGACAGGACACAAAAGTGAGTCATCACTAAATCAATGGTGAAATTTATCTTACTAGGATCAAAATGACAAAAAATAAAACCAGAATAATGTTTTTTTAAAGGTTGGAAAACAAAACTCAAACAGAAGAAAAAGTGAGGATAAATAAAATTTAAAAAAAGGAAGGATATGTGAGGATGGCTTACCCCACTATATACTTCTTGTAATTAAATATGGAGAGTTTATGCACCATTTTTAGGCAAGCACTTACCTGTAGTTCCCCAGATATGCCCAGATACCCTGATATACACAACTTACATGGAGTAAGGCAATTTTATGCTACTGGTTCATGAGACAGAATATGCAAACAAGATACCTGAACAAAACTGAACTTCAGAATCGGGAGAGATTATTGCTACGCTGCCTAGCTGTTACAAAAGAATCAAGCTGACAATCCCTCATAGGTGATGCTCAAATTATTGGACAGAATAGAATATTTCCAGTCTGTAGAATAAAAGATGGCTTTTATCAGGAAGGTGAGATCAACATACCTTTGATTTTTCTTTTTTCTGTAAGCACAAGTTCTCTTTTGATTAACTTGTCATCTTGTCCTTCATCCAGCCATCTTGAATAAAAATTAAAAATAAAGGTGGAATAAAAGTTTGCAAACCTTGTAGTAAGTGTTCTCCTGCTATTAAGAACCTTTTTTGATAATAAGCAAATAATTGTGCACAAGTATTCATTTCAAATTTCCTATCGGTTTCTGAGAAACAAACCCAGAAGTCACTGGTTCAAATCCCGTTCTAGCAGTAACATTCCTTTTCTCCTTTACATTTGTTTATAATTTCCAGGTCAGTTATCCGGTGTTCGTTCAGTTTCTGAGAACCCAGAATACACTTGTATCATATGCTACTTATAATAGGTAAAACACTGTTAAAAGCACTGAGGAAGGTATTACTTATTGCATGAATTACTACTTTCATCACTATTATAATGTCAGAAGTTGATGGTAGTATCACTTCAAAACTGTTTTGATTACAACCATGGACGAGACAGGTATTTGATGGTTTATAAAACTTATGTACACAGATTGTCCAGTATTATTTGTAATACCTGTCACAGCTGCAGGCAATTAACCTGTCTCTGTGCATGTCTCAGCTACAGTGAAAGTAAAGGGCTTGCAGTACCTGTCACATACACTGTCAAGTACCTGTCACAGCAACAGGCAATTGAACTGTGTACCAGTCACAGGTACATTTAAATGAGATAATGTTAGTACCTGTCACATCTGAAGATATACTCTGATTTCGAATCTTTGCTTTCCTTGACAAGGATCTCTTTACAGAACCAACCAGCACCGGCTCCAGTACCATCATGCTCCACCACAATAGACTTTAACTTCTGTACACTCACAGCTTCAAGCTCAAACATGTTGGTCTGGTAAACATTATGCAGAGAAGAAATGAAGAATATGAGAATACTTATGACGAAGAAGCATTCACTGAGAATTGTTGGTGAAGGTAAAATAGGAGAGGGACAGACACATAGTCAAAAGTAGGAGGCTGTGGGGGCTGCAGCATCGTGCAGCCGGGCTGCATAGAAAGTTATGGTTTGTGTTGTGCATTTTCATGCAACAGGCACTGCTGGTCTCATGAGATAATCTCTATTGTTTGATATTGATTCAGCCTTACCTAAGTATCAAGACCACATGTTGAAATTTAGCAAATAAAAATGTCATAACTTACTGATTTAACAAAGCACATTGCCTTTGGACAGAGATGGTAGGCAGTCATTAGAACTTTATATTAATTTTTGCCCAAAACAGACTTTAGGTTACTTTAACATGGAATAAAGATGATTATCAGAATAATTATTTGAATATGTCAAGGTGTCAGTGTGAATCTAGTTGACTCTAACAGACCTGTCTCTTACTACTTTTGGCAGCATTTCAGGTTAATAGTAGGTTTACCTCTTGAAATGTAGCAGTATTCTAATACAGGCTAGCTGTAATAATGAACCCCCTTAGTTTGTCCGCTAGTACGAGGAGACATGCTTGAATAATACCACCTGCTGGACCAACTTGGTTTAATCTAACTCTCTGGGTTTAAACAGTTTCCAAATTTCAAACTTCATTTATACCTTCAACATATTATTTCTCGTCATATCTGACATATAAAGCTCACCTGTCCTCCCTGGAAAAGTTCCTTATCTGCTGTTTTGTGTAATAGTCTCTTCCCTGTGTCTCCCTTCTCTCCAACCAAGGTAAGGAATACATTAGCATCTGTACCCGAACCAGCCTCCCAACCGGTAGTGACTTGAACAGAATATTTGTTGACTGTAAAAACAGAAAAGAAGGACCAAACAGAGACATTGGTAGCACACTTGATTTGAAAACTACTAAATTGGTCATCTTTATTCCTCTTAAATAAGCTGAACGATAGAATAATGGTCATTAATGCACAAACATCAATTAGTATGTTGATGTCACCATCAATACATTTGTCATCACTCAAGACTTCAACTTGTGTAAATAAACAGTCCATATTCTCTGTGAATAACTTGAAAATCAAACCTCCGGGGCAGTAGTTTGATTGGGGGCTGAGAGGGGGGGGGGGAGTTCAAATCTGAGGTCTACACTGAAAACTTGCAAATATAGTCATAAAGTCCTTTTACTCATTTATTCAATAAGAAAAAATATAATGATAATTAGATCATGCTGTGACTGATTATTGGAGTGTAAGTTCAAAACATGATACGAGATAAGACATGGTTTAATATTAATAAATCTACTTGATTTCCGACTTACTTGGAAGAGGTTTAGTTCCAGGCCTCACAGCAGCTGCCTCTCTCCAAACAGCGCCGTCATCTTCTCTTATGGCTAACCATCGATTCTTGAACTTAAAGGTTAGTTGTTGCCCGGAGTTCATATCTTTCATTTTGACTTGATCAAGTCTCCAGGCAGCCTTTTTATTGATGGTGTCTAGACCGACTCTAATCTTGTAAATGTCTCCAAAATCAGATAGATTGACCTGAAAAATTGTAGAATAATTACAAAAATTAATGACTGAATTTCCAGGACTTTCGATGGTAAAACTCATGAGCACTGATTCTCTGGACCTGATAGTAAATAGAATGGCAGAAAATTGTCTACTCTGTTAAATTTCAAGAATGAAAACACCTATTTTTATATGTGTATGCTCTCTTGATCCCCTAACACTTGTTAGACAGACACAAAACTAAAAAAAAACTTTAAAAACATAAAAGAGGGAAAGATTAAATCAGATTTAAGTATTTGTCCACAGGCTAATTAGATTCTACTGATAGATTTCCAAATGCTCTTTCAAATCTAGACTTAAAAAAAATATAGCAACAGGAATAAGTAGCCATTCATTGCATAAAGAGGCATAATGAGAGGTACTTCTTGGTAAACTTTGAATCCAGTCTTGATATAAATGCTCACCATCATTGTAAGAAGCTGTTAACATTCCATTGTTACTCTTGTTTGGTGAAGGTTTACTTTTAGTATGACCTGCAGTTATACTGAGCTGAAATTAATGAATATATTCTACCATCAATTTTTTCTTCTACTTAAATTTCTCTTACCTTGAAGTCATTCTCTGCTCCAGATGTAAACAGCTCTCCCCCTTTGCCGAGTTTTACTGGTTCGGATGTTTTATTTTCTCCGTACACTACCAGGACTACAGATGATTTGGTCCCACTTGTTCCAGTCTTCACCCAAACCTTCCAATCACCCTCTTATATAATGAAACAAAACAGAAATTAAAATAAACGTTAAAAGTTTCAAGGTTGACAGTCTTGTATCAAGGCAATGCCTTCTCCCATGATTTTTACGTCAGTTAATCCCTGGTCATCAATTGGTAACTTAACACATCCACGCACCCAAGCACGCACAATTCAAACAGTTGGGCCTGGAGCACTACAGTGCGCTACACCAACATGTCCCCTGAGATATGATAAGAAACAGACTTAGAACTTGTCACAGATTCAAATGAAGCCACTTCAAAAAAGTTAACAGGTAAATAAACATACAACAAAGAGGGAATAAACTACACTATTTGTCTGTGTGTGCTAACCTGTCATCCACAGAGTTGAAAGTAATACTTTCACTTGCATGATGAACTGAAGAACAGAACCAATGTGTTCAAAGAAGTTTTTGAAATAACTTATGTTTAACTAAAGCATTTTAATGTGAGAACCAGCAAAATAGCAAATTAAAGATGATGCTTAGTTATGTTGTTTGTAATTTTATAAACTTGTTTCAAGTTAATGGCATTGTCACCATTAATGGTGACTCCAAACATCTTATTTCCTCACCTACTATATAGAACTTACCAAACACATTAATAATTGACAATTATATTAATATGAAAAGCAGACTCATCTCAGAAATGAGCTTAATAGCACCTACCCTCATAAAATGAAGTCTCTTCACCTAAAGGCTCAGGATGGCTCACCGCATTTTCATCCTCTGTTGATGATTCCTTGGTTGGTTTCTCCGGTACAGTGGACACCTTCTTAACCCTCACTACATTGGAAATAAAAATATCGAGACTACCTTTTAGCAATTTATTTTAGCTTGATTATAACAAGAATTGAGACAAACAGCAGAAACACACTACAAGCAAAACGTATTTCATGTCAGGAACATCCATTAGGCAAGAAGAGGAAGTGAAAAGGTTGCTGCTACCCTCAAGAAATATTATGCTCTATTAGTGAGGTATTTTGGGCACTTCTTGTTTTCCTTGGAAAAGTATTGAGAGGAAAACGTCAACCTTTGAAACCAAATATAAAAGTAGCATACATGTACTAAAGGCTTGCTGCGAAGTGGAAATATATCTATGCTAATGATTCCAGACATGGTTAACTTTTACTGTCTGTTGGGATGTATATAAGACAAGATAAGTTACCATGTTAATGTACAGCAGTGTGTGTCCAAAATACGAAAGGGAATAATCTTGTGTGTTAAAAGATCATAGGTTTCATCCTGAAATGCTAAGATATGCTAAAATTTAGTACTATTTTTATTACTCTCTAGCAGGTTGTAAGTATCCAAATTATGCAATGCTTTCAAAAGGTTTCGGGCATGATTAAATATCAACGTTGGTGAGGAAAGATTCTCTGAAGAAATTTAGTTAAACTAAAATTTAAAATTTAGAATTTGACAATAGCTGACAATTTGTTGTTTTGTTTACTAGCATGTTTAGGGACAAAACAGATGACCATTCTCGAGTTTGATATAGATGTATGTATATCTGAAATGAAGGAGAAACATTTTCCAAATTGGAAGATTAATTTGTAAATTAGTGGGACTCAGGATCTGAGTTAACATCCAATTGATCTTTGGTATATATAACTCTAGAGTGCAATAGTAAACTGTCCTGTATGCTTGTATAGGATGTAATCACAACTCAATTATAAATAGTATGAGACTTGGATGCAGATGATTCACCTGTTCTCTGTAGTATTTGACATATCATAACTGATAGGGATGAAGGCGAAGATAGGGGAGGGGAAGGAGGGGAGGGACTGGGGGGATGGGATGGGAGGGAGACACACACTTGAGGTTATTTAATATTTCACTGTACATTAATCAATGTAATCCGGCCTCCCTGCGGCAATTATATAAGAAGGTACTGAATGAATTATAAAGATTTGTTAAGTCAGTCAATTGTAAGTGACAGCAACATGTTAACAAATCACATATATTGGTCAGTATTAATATTAGTATGAACAGGCCTGGACGAAGCAGCATATGTTGGTGTCATCATACAAGCAATGACCGTGTATATTATAAGGATTTGACTGACAATTGCAAATATACACACCATCCTCCTAAATGGGCACATTTGTCCAATCTTTTATAGTTTTGTTCCCCAAAACTTCCATACACTAAGTAACCCTTTAAGCTTGCCATGAGAACAGCCTTTCATATACTTATTTACAAGATCTTAAGGTAACTGTTACATCCAGATGCACTACAATTGTAAGCCGGGGTGAAAACACTATGTACTATGGGGATAAGATCTTATGCCATCCAGGAGAGAAGTGTCCCCTCCATTTTAGAAGGCTTGTTAAAAAGGAGGGTGCCTAGATAGTGCAATATATTGCAACCTTTTGAAACAATATTGAAGATTTTTCACCTATTTAGGTTGTAATAATAATAATAATAAATTACATTTATATAGCGCTTATACAGCGTTTCAAAGCGCTTTACAAAGTAGGAAAGAGACAAAGGAAACCAAGGGGGAAAAAAAAGAAACAAGGAATCAAACAGAAATGTTTTAAGTTGTCTCTTGAAAATACAAAGGGAGGGAGAGTCACGAACGTGAAATGGGAGTTCATTCCAAAGAGAAGGCGCAGCAACAGAAAAGGCATGATCGCCATAACGAGTGCGGGTAAGTGGACCAGGAGTTGCAAATGCGCATGATAGGAAGAGTGAAGCGTAACAGTTCTACATTGCACTACACATACATGTTGTAATTTATGTATTGTACACTAGTATTGTTTGTAATATTCATATTCTGTCTGGTGGCTGGTGGGCCGAGCGCCCCCTTGATTTCATGCTGGTGGTGGGGGGGGGGTAGCTAAAGCTGCAGCAAGGATACAAGTGTGCACCACTGATTGTAAAAAAAAAATGTCATATAGCATCTTGTATAGAACGGCAACATAAGTTTCTGACAAGTCATTCCAATAACAAGAGGGAATGAAGAGGGAGATTTGTTTTTGTAAAAGTGGAAGCAAATGTGCAGTCTCTTTGGTAGATTAAAATATCCAATATCAAATGAAGAATTTGTCTCCTCTTCTATCCCCCCCCCCCCAGATTAAATCACTGCAACAGGAATTTAAGTCTATACAAAGTATGCAAACAGACTGCCCTTTAGATTGTGATCTGTCAACCTCATGACAACATACACTACATACACCACCGAAGGAAAAGTCAACCATCTGCCGAGATCCTTGTCAAATATCCTCAGATATAGATAATTGACAAAAACACAAACAAACGTGAGATAGACCATTGAGTGTTCACAAATCCTACTGTAAATTTGATCAGCATGTACCCGGCCCCCTTGTCTCTGCAAGACAAGTCATTTCATTACTCACAGTGTAGATGGGGTTTTCCAATACCTCTATACACGGATGGGAATCCAGATAAGCTGTGGGAAATAACTAGACCTCAGGCATGTGTCTTCCTGGATTGGAGAAGTATGTCGTGCGACCATGAACAATCAGAGATTTTGTGAGATCACAGACCTAAACTTAAGCACGTCATGACAGAGCACTTCAAAGTGTTAGTTATTAATAATATGTCAGAAGAGACTGATGTTAATGACAGCGTAAAATTGCCAAAGAAAATTATTAGTTTTGTTAGTATTGGTATTAAAGTAAAACCAAAGAAGGCAGAGCTTGGAAATATAGATTGAAAGACAGTTCAAAAGTAAGTTTGGATAATATATAACTAATAGCACAGCAACACTACTCAGTTTTATCAAATACCTTTCGGATCAGTTTTCTTATTATTTTGGAAGTCCTTAGCATTGGTCTTGGTATTTTTACCTTCTTGCTTTTCTTTGCCGTCCTTTTTGGCAACCTTCGGGGGCAAGGATTGTTTCTGTATTTGCTCCGTTGACTTGCGTTTTTTCAGAGGAGCTACAAACCCAAGTAGGATGAAAAAAAGTGGACATATTTTTGGATACTCTATAAACAAAAACAGATGTTCACTGAAGAGGATAAAAAAAGCATCAATGCTTCCATAAGAATGTCAATCCACACACATGATATCATATAGCAACCTTGTAGTGAATCCATCCTCTTACTTGTATTCTAGTATTATTACCTGACACTACTCAGCTTCAAAGAATTGGACCCTTACACATACTATGGGTATTTTGGAATCCAGCATAGATACTAATGAACAATTAAGAACTTGTATTAGGGCCTGGAGCCTTGTAGTGATACTCACATCAAGATGAAGTCTACTTGTACTCAATCTGAATCTGCATACCATGTATGCACTTCAACAAAGATGTACTTTTTGGGTTATCGTGTTCACGAAGATTGACAAACTGTTTACCCCAAATGACCATTGAACTTCACAGAAAACAATAGGCTTCTTGTACTTAATGAGACGGATCCACACACCATACCAAGTATGTAGTTGATCCACCATTAACATTTTGAGTTACCATGTTTACAAGCAAGTGTCACATACATACACACACACGACATCACCATCGCATACAGTAGATTCCTTTTACCTCCGGCAAGGAATAAAAAATACTATGATGTTTGTCTTCTCATACGAAATGGTGCAAATAGCTTGTAATTATTAAAGGAAAAAATGGCAATTTTAATAACTGGCATGACAGCTATATTTTATGTCATCCCTTGCATAGGATAACTCCTTCATATCTTCCTTTTTCTTTAAGAAATTACCAAAACTTCTAAGAACTCATAAATTTACATATAAATTTGCTACTGACCCAGCATATAACTATGAAATGCATGTAGGACACACACAATTTGTTTGACTTTTCATCACAGGAAACAAGCCAAAATGTGTGTTAGTGCCAAATACTAATACCTTTCTGGTCCAGTATTTACACTTAATTCTGCAAACTCTTCCCCTGCCCTGCCCTGCCCTCCCCCACCCCAAAAATAAAAATCTGAGGTAGATCTCTCCTCTGCTAGTTCACTTGAATTAACTCTGTTGCTGCTTACATGTGTCCGAGATGTTGAAAGAATCATGTCATTAAGTTTAATACATATCATGATTATGACTCAATATTTATATATGAATATAAACAAAGTGTTTGTTTTTTTGTTTTTTTTAACCCTGCAAACATCACCTACTACTACAGCTCCAAACAAATTTCATATATGTAAATTGAACAAATCATGTTATGTACTGGTTCTGTTGATACCTTCATGACATAGTCATCAAAGGAAGTTTCATCCCCTCCCCCCCCCCTCCCTCCCTACTTCCCCACTTCATCCTATCATCCCTGTCTGTTTCTCCAAACTTTATCACGATAAATGAAAAGTCAACTCAATATCATGTCATACATTGCCGCAGATTGTAGGTATGCAACGATCAGAGGAGGTTAATCCATGTCGGGAGAATTTTGATGGGTTATATATTAAGCACCACCCATGCTAGTACGACAAAGATTAAGTGATATGTCTAATGCATGGTAAGGACATCACAGTCAATCAATCAATCAAATATTGGACAATTTGCAAGGCCAAAATGGCAGTAGAAGGTAATAAAACATGCTAACTGCGAGATTAACCTTACAGCCAGCCATTTACGATGATAAAAAGGACTCATTGGGAATAAAATAGTATGCAAATGACATCATAATTTCTATCATAATACATGTTGGATCAACTGCAAAGCATCGATCATATTCTTCAGTGTCCAAGAACAAATTAAGTTACGGTAAAAATTGCCAAAGTCATCAAACAAAATTTGGACAACTGGTTGAGCCAAGAAGCGATAAAACATGATAAAGATGTTTCTGCTGTGCTGAATATGTTTACATGCTTGATAAAACATAAGTCAACACTTTTTATCTTTATTAGTGTAAATGAAAAGATTGTATTGAAGATGAATTTCTGGTCCCATTCAACAGGCTTGAGTTTTCTGTCAAAAAACTACTGGAGTTGAATGAATCACAAAGCTATTCAGTCTTGCAGAAAGCTAAGGATATACATAATAAGCATGAAAAATACAATGACAAGGTATTCCATCAGTTAAACCATTACCTTAACATTGTTTGATAATTACCCTCATAAATAATTCAAAATTCCATCTATCTCTAGAGTTTACTTCTTGAATCATTTATTCAGGACATAGAAGTTTGACAATATGCAAGCATTTCTCTCATTTTTTTTTTTACCTGGAATTGCCAGATACCAGCTATACAGAGAAAATGTTTTACAAAACAAAATGGCAAAAACAAGGGGATGGGGGTGGGGAGGACGGAGGGGCAATGAGAGACACTGAAATAAAACACACTTTCCCCTTTTCTTTTTGTTGTCTAATATGAACCAATCTCATCAAATGCATAATTGTTACCATATTTGGCGCCCCAATGGCCAAATCTATGACACAGAATGGTGTCCACATATATGCAAAGTAAAAATCTGAAGTAAAAGAAAGTGAAGGACAGTCCCCAGTTCTCTACTCTGCTTTAAATGTCGAATATAATTTGAAGATAACAAACCTCTCTTCTTTCGATTTGCCGGTTTTGGAGTTGTCGGAGGAGTTGGAGTTTGTCGTTTTTTAGTTATACCAACTGAAAGATAAATAAACGGAGTGAATAAAGGGAAAACAAACAATAAACGGTTGGCTATTAAATGAAGTAGAAAACAACTTTAAAAAAAATTAAAAACAGACAGTGTTTGCTTGTAATCTTTGGAACTGAATAAATCATGACACATGCGGTTCAATAGTTAATTTATTTTATCATCTTATGGAACAAATGAGTTCTTTCTTGGATGTTGTGATACAAGAATACAATACAACATAAAATGAAATAATTTTATCTTCAAATGATGGAGACTTTTGTAGGAAATTATAAAGAATGGAAAAGAGCAAGGCTATTTTAAGCTCAAACAGGATTCAAAGTATCAAAGAGTACTATACAGGGTTGATATAACTCAATCAGAAACAGATGCTAACTTAGATCCCAACATATTGTACAGCTATATGGGATCTGACTCTTGTTGGCAATCTGAATTGAGGTATAAACTCTTGTGACTCTCCCTCCCTTTGTATTTTCAAGAGACAACTTAAAAAATATCTGTTTGATTCCTAGTTTCTTTTTTTCCCTTGGTTTCATTTGTCTCTTTCCTACTTTGTAAAGCCCTTTGAAACGCTGTATTAAGCTCTATATAAATGTAATTTATTATTATTATTATTATATATATGTACAGCAAAACACCCACCTAGCGGTCTACCATCATACTTTGTATTTCGGATGCAGGGAAATGCTACCTGGTAAACATGATTACAAGCTTCTGTAACTTGTGGTCAAATGGATAATGGTAATGGACTTGGCAATCTGAGGACTGCAGGTTCCAGTCCTGGCCAGATCATTACAGTGTGTCCTTAGGCAAGGCACTTATAATCTTCATTGCCTCTATTCCAGCAGGTGTGTAAATGGGGACCTGGGAGGTAACTTGTCAATGTTGTTGTGGGTGCTGGTTAGTGGCTGCACCCTGGGAAGTTGATGTGGTGCACTGTAGTGCCCCCTGGAGCAAGTGTTTGAATTTGTGTACACTCGGGTTGCGTGGGTGGTACAAGTCACCTATGACCAGGGTTTAATTCTTGTAATGTCATTGTGTGAGAAGGCCTAACCTTGATGTAAGACTGTAAAACCTTGAAACTCTAACTTTACCTTGGACAGATCTATGTCAAATTAGAGGTATCAACTTGTAGAAATTGTAAATAAAATTTGTTCATAAAGTATTAATTACAGGTTTGAGCTGTCATGTTCCATACCTTGCTCTATAGCTGGAAATATGCTGAGAAAAGTATTTCCATCATCAGGTAATGGATGCACTGTACCATCCAAATTGAAGCCAACAAAAAGATCAGGTTCAACTACTGATTGTAACTTCACAAATCCCTTATCTTTCATTTTAAGAACCTTGAAGTGACAGTTGTCATCCCCATCTCCCTGAGCAGATGATGAGAGAAAAGGGAAAAATGAAATAAACATTCACTAACAGGTCTTTCTTTTATTCTACACTCAGAAGAAATAATAATAATAATAAGTAATATTTATATAGCGCATAATCAGCAAAGCTGCTCAAAGCGCTTTACAAATGTAAAACCTAAAAACTAATAGTAACAAAAACCAAAATATTAAATATATAGAACCAATAAGGCCAAAAAAATGTAATCTGAACAGTGCCTAACTTGATCAACAATAAGTCCAGTCTATTAACTATTCTGCATGAAGGAAAAAAAGGATTAATGATAGACGGATAGAGGTACCTGACTTAACACACTACACCATATTGCAAAAACTGATGATACAAGGGAAGAACAGGGAAAATGAGAAAAAAAAAAGGAATACATTGCAACATTGAACTGTTTATTGGATGTTTGTTATGTATTTCTCTTCTAAGCTCAGCACTAAATACAAGCCGATATTCAAGTGCTTCCCACCAGTATAGTTAGCTTTGTTTACAATTAAAACTGGAAGGCATTAACTACTCCTATAGTAATCTCCAATTTGTCAACAAACCCATAAGTGAGTTTCACTTTGATCAAATTGTCTCGAGTTACATACGGCACTACTTTTGGCAAAGCCATGGCAAACCAGTTAAACATTTGGCAAGAATATTGGAAGTTTGTTATCATTAGTAGCGTGATAAAGCAACAATTATTATTACCACAACCAAAGTCATTTACTACATGAAATTAATTGACGTTTAATTAAAGTTGACGTTGATGTTTACAGCCAAAGTCACTTACTTCATGAAATTAATTGACGTTTAATTAACGTTCACGTTGACGTTTAATAAACGTTGACGTTAATTAATTGAAAAGTAAGTGGAATTTACTTTTGATTAACAGTCAGACCCATGAGAGATATTTTCAGAAATCTTTTCAGACATTTATAGAATAAAATTAACAAGAAGGAAAGCAAAATTACCCTTGCATTGCAGCCACCATTTTTGATTTGCAGAAAGCTATGTGGCATGCTGAGATTCTCAAACATCCTGATACCACCTTCTTTGACTTTGTGCACTTTCCAGAATGCATGTTCGGATCGAGAGCCGGTCGCCAGGCATTCGCCGGAGTCTTCCAACATGAGTGTTTGTGTCCGAGATGTATACAGCAGAATAATTCCCTCGTCCCTGAACATGCCCTGCGCAATAAACAAAAAGGATATACAATTAGTTTAGGGTGAAATGCCAAAGTTAACTCTGTGTGATTCATAATATTGTTAAGGAGGTCCTAAAGAATTTGACATGCTAAAAAAATTACCAAGTTTTTCAGTTTATTAAAAATCCAGTATAAATACATGAAAGTACATATTTATAAATTGGATATGAAAAACCATTAAGAGTTATAAAGCTTAAAATAGCATGTACTGTATGTACAAAAACAAATCAAAAGTTAATAAATGAATTAAAGTAGGTTTTGTGGAACAACACCTTGAATAAATATGGCAGCCCTATAAACGAAAGAATTTTAAAAACGTACAGTTCAAAAATTTTGGCGTGATTGTCCTATTTCTCAAATTATAATTAGTCTGTTGAAGAAGTGACTTCAGCTCGTTATGGAGTGGGTGTATCTCGTCTCTATGAATTTTATGAGAAATCCTTTTAAAATCTCTCATGGCTGCATTGTTTACAGCCATACAATCATGTGCTACTATGTGTTCCTTACCATGATTTTTTGTCCTTTCTTCCTTGCCTATCTGGATATGTAGGCAGGCAAGGGAAGGGTGGGGGATAGGGGGGGGGGTGACCATTACACAGTATAGTTTTCTGACAATTTCAAACTCTTTGTTTCATTTTATTTTATTTAGATGGATTGTAAATTAGCTTATTAGAGAACTGTGTGCCTTGAACATTTAAGTGTTAAGGTAGCAGGGTGCATTATTTGTCCAAGGTTACTTGAAGGTAACAATTTATGTCTCAGTTTTTGCTTGCTTGACATTTTCGTTTCGCAAGGATCAAGTTCTGGATGAAAGATCAAAACAGCAAGATACTCTATTAGGGGAATCAAAGGGTAAATTTCTGGTTCTTAAAACTGAAAATCTGAAAATTCAACAAAATGTTTTCAAAATGAGAGAAATAAACCAGGCTCCTTAATAGTTACCTATGAGAAGAAAAAGTTTCATAAGGGCAATTTGAAATGTCAAATAGCTACATTTGCTTAAAAATAACTTTCTACTAAACAAAACTGAATTTTAGATGAGCACCAAACGATATCACCACAAAGAATTTATGTATACAGAACTAGTCAAGTGGAAGGTGCAGGGAGAGAATTTCTAGCAGTTTAATAAAGGACATTAATATTTGAATGAGTTACTTATAATTTCATACAAATTGCTTCATCTAAAGACATGAAGACTTTTGACATTTAAAAGCTTCTGGTAAAAGGGATAAAATGTTTCAGCTTCCTCTCGCTTATGACAGACGAAAGAATCAGTTGGCTTATTTTATGACGTCAAGATACGAATGAGTTGAGGAAAGTCTGTGCACAACCTCGATGAGAAAAGAATTGATAAAGCCAAATATTTTAAAAACATAGATGAATTTATTACAGATATAAATTTATTCTGAATAACTACATTTCAAGGATTTCAAGATCTTTTGGGCAAACTATGGGTATCTGGCAAATTCCGAAAAAGAAAAAAAACAAATTATGCAAAATTAATACGATTCTCTCATGCAGCAGTTCATTAAACATTTGTCATGATAATATTTTTTCAATTCTGCCTTTTGTATAACAGGTTTTATACTTACTGAATTAAATATGAAATAATCAAAAGTAATTATACAAATGTCTCTTACTAAGCATTTAATAACCTTCAGAATGAACGTTTAATGATTCCTTTTTGACCGGTCTGAGTAAAATGTGAATAACTCACAAATATTTAAAAAAATAATAGGCATCTGTGATGTGCTTTAGAATAATAAAGGAGAAACCTTTTCAAGATAACAGAATCAGGTTTAAATTTTCTGTTGTACGTGACAACACAATCCAAATCTGTTTCACCCATTCTGCCAAACGGACAAGAAACTGCGCTACGTTTCTTTTACGTCCTAGAGGCACTGACATTTCAACTACTCACGAAATAAACTTTATATACGTTTCCACACAATTTATTGTACATTGATCCTTACCCAGGAAAAGGCAAATGAAAAAGGCAAAGCAAAGGCAGATCCTGGGGAAATTTTCTGATCTAAGTTTAGATTTTCTGAATTAAAAAATCTGTACCTATAAGGAGAATTAAAATGTCGTTCTGCACCGGTAAAATGGTGTCTATTTCCATATCATGCTTGTATAGATGAGATTTCCAAGGATAAAAAAGGAATATTATAATGTCCATGTTAAGTCACTGTACGTAAAACTGCTGTCACGAAAAAGGAACAAGCAGAGGAATTGGAAATAGAAAGGGAAAGGAAAAAAGGAAAGAAGCCAAAGGGAAAGGGACATTTTTTGGACTACTGAATGATTTAAAATTAAATGATTCAAAACTAAATGATTTAAAAATAAAATTATTTAAACCTAAATTTGTATCTATGTTTCTAGGTTGAATAAACTTAATGGTATAATTACAACTTTTCCCATACCACGCACAGCTAGGTTGGCATATTAGCAATAAATAATGTGATTGGTTATTGTTCTTAACCAAGCCTGTACAAGATGACTCAACAAGCACATTCTAAGGACACTTTCACATTCTACAGAGTAGGAAGATATTACATTATTTGGTTAGTGAATGAAGTTCACCCTTCAAAGTCTTACTAAGTGCTGGTCAACTTTTAATAATTGCTTACAATGCTTGTCAAATCGGAAAGAAATGAAAAAGATTTAATTGGAAATCCTTCGGTTTTTTTTTTTTTTTTAATTGACAGTACTTGTCCTTTAATATATAATAACTTGTATGAATACAAGAGTAAGAGAAAACAGATATTGAACAAATGTATGTATATTACAGGAGAAAATTTTGATCGCAAAACTGTTTATGAGTTTGTACTATTATCTGCTTTTTTTTCATTTTCATTTTTTTTCAGTAGCGACCCTGGAAAGGACTTGGGGACAAGAAAAGAAGAAAACACTATCTTGATACTCTTTAATGACAAGCAAAGATACCTTTGATTTGTTTTTTTGACTGGTAAGGGATCAGCAGCAATGATGACTTACCTTAACATAGCAAAAGAAGACCTTGGTAGGCCCAAGAGATCCTTTACTATCCACTGGCTTTCCCACAGCATTGAATGTCATAAGCTGACCTGCTGACTTACAAGATTCCAAGGCCACAGTTGAGTCTACCTGTATACGAACTTTGAACTCACATAGAGGACCATTCTTGGGCTGAGGGGAACAAATCAGAGAAGATAAACTGTTTCTATATCAGAGACTATAAAGAGTTAATGAGTGATTAATATTAAAATGCCAAACAAAACCATAGCAAGAAGTAGAAACAAGTTGTAAGGATTGTAAGAAACCTAACTTGAATTATCTGACAGAAAGACATCATACCTCCCAGGACAATTTTTTAATGGCTATCCGATGACCTGAGACAATTCTGTTCGGACAACCAAAAATCAGCTTTGGAGGTCGTTTGGGAATGAGTGAAATACTTTACATTAAGTTCAGGTTGCATTCTGACTTACTACACCCTTAATGATAAATTGGTATCATCCTCCATTACTTTGGGTATTCTGAAATAAATCATAAATAGTGCTTGGCCTATCATCCACCCAAAGGGGACTCAGTGGGTTTCTCTGACCCCAAACTGGTTTCCATTCACCAAAACTACACATCTCTCCTACAGTGGACATATTGGTCGTTCTTTTTACTTTGCTACTTTTTCTAGGACAACCAAATAAGCTGTTTGAACAATCAAGGAGTAAGACCTGGTTGTCCAAGGGACAACCAGATAAAATCCTAAAAACTCTATCCAGCCTCTACCTTTCAAAGATCTTTTTAAAATCACATACAAATGCACTGCAAACCTAAGTGGGATTTTGTGATGCTTTGTCTCTATAATCCAAAAATAATTTCCAATAGTATTGTGACTCTCTTTATTATATTGTCAAAAACTGCATTGAATTGCATATCAGGAAGGAGACATTTCACAGGTTTACAAGCTATTCATAATTGTTTATTAATACTGTGGTGCATCCCAGAATTTGTTACCGACTGCTCAAGATTGTAACATTTACAGTCAAGATGTTTTTGAATACTTGCAAAAGGAACACAATTTTCTGCATGTTATCACAATTAAAGTTTCCACTTTTGTTATCACGCAACACAAAATATATCAGCGAATACTGTATGCTAATGATGCATGACATGAACATTACTTTAGTAAGTAGTAAGCTAGCTTTTACAAAAGTTGGCTATTTATTATCACTTGTTGCAATCGATGGTTGAAACTCACTGCACCCACTGATGTGACATTTCAAGAAATCCAATTGCTTCTTATCCTTGAACAGGTTTGTTATCATTCATCTTGTTATCAAATAGGAAGATGATGCAGCATTCCATTTATGCAGATAAAACAGGAGACAAATCATCTGGAAAATTAATGCCATTTTCATTTGAACATATTTTGAGCACTGCTGATCTTTGTTTGTTTCTTTTGAACACTTGAAGGAATTATATCATAAATTGAGATGAAAGTTATAATGCATCATTAGTATTAACATGCAACAGTAAACAGAACAAACAATAGAGTTGTTTAACTTATGTATTGGTTTTTCCTTCAAAACCCTTTGACAGTATGCTGGGTGAGATAAAACCTATAAAGGGACATTATAAGACAGATGGACAGAGTGAACAAACACTATTAGCAGGGAAAATGAAATCAGTAAAACCTTGCTAACTGTACCCAGGGAAAAATATTATGCAGTCGCATCACAAATTGCTCCTCAAAATGGGCAACTTGCTATATATACTGTAGGTACAGCAATGATGTATGCGGTTTTTTTACACAGTAACAATACTATGCATAAAAGACACAATTTAGAACTTTTAAGATTGCTGTTTACACAAAACTTGAACACTAACTTATTCCCTGTATACCATGAGGATAACTTGTGTTAAAATGAAACTGCCATTTGCCGTTTTCTAAAGCATTATTGTATAGTAGCATCATCTCTGACAATGCTAGCAGCAGTAATGCTGTACCACTGACTGAAAAAATATTGAAGCATAACATTTGGCAGAAGGTGATGGTATATTTGGTGTATTGATGGAAAAGGTATAATAGAAAGAGCTTAATTATAAATGTTACAGTTTAAATATTTCTGGTTTACAGGTTTCTAAAGTGACAGCTTCATGGATTGGCCCCTTGCTTTTGCAATATATCACCTATAGATCACAACATGGATCCACTTATTATGGCCCCTGTATATTATAACCTACAATTAACTTCAAATACATTTGATATGTAATATTAACCATGAGAAATTATCTGGCATGAAATCTATTCCACACGTAAGACTTTTCAGTAATTATGTCTTCTATGCTAGTCTAACTGTAACAAGTCCATCTGCTTTGTTACAGTAAGACTGAAACCTTACAGGGAAAGCAGAGCTTTGTTTTGTAAACTAACTCAAACTCACAAATTCATACCAAACAGTTGTTTTGTTTCTATAGCAACCTATAAAACCTCACTTCTGATATGACTTTAGGTTATCATGTAAGCCTTCAGTTCCCATCTCCTAATGAACCATTTGGGATTAAAAGAGATGAGAAACTGTTTTATTAATACACTACATCGATATAAAATGAAGCCTTTAGTTTGAAAAATACTGTTGTGTTACATACTGTTTTACTACATTGCATCAGTATAAAATGAAAGCCTTTAGTTTGAAAGATACTGTCCTGTCACAAGAGCTATAAATATTGCAGAACTACAGGGTTAACGGTGCCTTTCAATCATAAGGTCTCCGGTTCGAGTCACTCTAAGATTTATGTATGTCGTCCAGTTACAGAGTTGTTGACAATTGATAATTCATAATCATGGACGTTAAATATGAATGTAAGAGACTGACTTCTGTCAGCTTGCGGCTTTGATAAGCCAATGAGGCTTCTTTGCGAGTTCCTGCTTGCAGGAGGATCTAAAATACATACATACATGTATACATGCATGGATGCTGCAACATCATCTATGTTTTAGCTGACTTGTATATCTGACAAGTTATTATTTGTTGTTGTCCTGTTCACACTGATCCACCAATTCAGTCCATGCTTTGTGTCTGACAGATGATTCCCAATCCCTGGGGAAAGGAGGAATTCCCTTACATGGTGCAGCTTCCAATTTAATTTTTAAGTACTGTACTTTGACAGAGTAGACTTGACCTGAACTAAATACAAGCAAATTCTTTGTGGATAAAACTTTGAGATTTGACAAAGCTAGCAAGGATTTGGCATTCTACTCTTTCCATATTTTAATTTAATATTTAACCCAAATGTTCTCCTCCCTTATGGCAATTCTTCTTCTTCTCTCTTGACATGTATCATACCAGACCTTTAGACAATAACAGTAAGAGGCCCAAGTGTGAATTTGCAGGAGTTTAAGCTTGCCAAATTTCTGAGCAAGAAGTACTACTCCAAGCTTTATCATCCATTGAGCTTTGAACTACAGTATATTTATGACAATGTCAATGGCCAGGCCAAAAGAAGGTGTAGTATATGAAACTAAAATTACATCAAGAAGCATAAGTTACCAGAGATACAAGGTGGTTAGCCAATCAGGAAAAAGCATGACTGTAAAATTGTTGAAACTGATTTCACATTGGAAACTTGGTACGGGCTTGAAGGAGACAATGGTTACCGAATCCATATCAATATAAATGCTTCCTCAAAGAACAGAACTGTGTGATTCAGAATATTAATCATTCTTTGTCACTTTTTTGGTGCCTCACAGATTTTTCATATTCTTGCAGATCAATACTTAGGATACTTAATTTATCAACGATACAGTGGTAATCTTGTATTTTTTGACAAGTTTATACTTTTAATACTCTTTTATAGTATGTTGGCACACTGACCTCATTCAATCGAATTCCAGTCCTATTCATTAGTGAACCAATTTTGTTCCATTTTTTTTAACCTCTTTCAAGTTTGATGTTAGTGTCCCTTAAATTGATTTTAACAGAAGAAAGAATACAGTTAACTTGCAAGGTAAAAGTTATGAATGTACAAATGTAATATTTAGAAGGTAATATTTAGAGCTTTCACTGTAATGTTCTTGACCAACCAATTTGACAATTTACCTAAGGTTGTCATCTTTTTAACTGTTACATTTAATTCTATGTCATAATATTTTTTATATTTTTTAGAATTTAGGTGAAAGAAGAAGTGAAAACCTTCTTATATTTCAGAAAAAACTAATCAAGTATTTAACACCATTTTGCAAAGGGTGTGTGACAATGCATCTGATAATGATATGAGCCATCATCACCAATCAATAAACATATAATAAAGACATTTGATTTGTGAGCATGCAAGCATACATTTGGGGAAAATAACTCAAAATTATGCTTCCATACCTGCACTGATATTTTGTTCCCATCCACAGCAAGTATTTGCTTGTTGTTACTCAAAGATGAGAAGACACATACACTGGTCTTCAAGCGCTCCACTACAAAGAATGCTGAAATGCAATGAAATAATGACTTCTTTTGAACAACATGACAGGAAATGTAACTCTAAATGTGATCGATATCAAAGAAACAGTTAAAAGCAGTAAAATCAATCACTTCAGATGAAAGAAATGTAGGATGAGTTACTAACGAGGCCCTTCCAGACTATAACCTTGATTGATAACACATGGTAACACATCTTAGTGAGGTACACAGTAACCAAGCATTAATATATCTCATGAATATTTAACAAGATATGAGTAACCTGCAGCCAATTGGGACAACTTCTTGATGCTTGTACCATTCTAATCTGTCTTGCCATACTATGCTTGAAATAACTCGTACTGAAAGTATAAATAGTTCGTCACCTTTATCTGATAGAAACATGAATATACAGTTCAAAACCTTATTCAAATAGTAGGAGTGCTTTGAAGCATCAGATAAAAGTACAGTTTATAAAAAAATTGTCACAACTGGGTGGGCCTATCACATCAAATCACACATCCGTTACATGTGAAAACCTGACTTTCAACCAGTGATAAAAGTGATCATGTGAAATGGTTGTAGCATCTGGACTTAATAATAATAATAATCATAATAATAATTTATTTTATCAAGCATAAAATCCACAAAAGTGCTCTAAAATGCTACAGTATGTAACAGTAAATAAAAAAATATATGACACAAAATATGTAGTAAAAATGCAGAATAAAATACAATATAAAGGAGTATGAAAAATAAAAAGCATGCACGTTAATACACAAAGCTTGTCTGATACTGTCACATGGAGGGTTTACCCTGCAGCCTTGTTAACTCACATAAATATAATATTGATGTCTTAGTTACTCACCTGAACTCATCTTAGTGTAAGGATCGGTTCCTGCTTCTATGGATCCATCACCTGTCACATGGAGAGCTTTCCCTGATGCCTTGTGTACTAACATCAGGTGATTTCCTGTTTCAAACTTCCATTTTTCTTGATCCCACTAAATGAAAGAGATGAAAGTGGACTCACAAGATTATCAAAAAGACAAAACAAAAAGGAAGGACTGTTACAGATCAAACCCTAGTGTTTAAAACGGAAAATTTCTGGGACCAACACAGAGTACTATATATACAGTATGATATAAACAATCGTGTGCAAATTACGAATAGTAGAACATCTAAAGTAGAACATCTAATTAAGGTGGTAGATCTATACAGTGAGCCTGGTCCACTGTGTCCTATTTACTCATGTCTTACACCATGATTAGTTATTCTATGATTCATAGTTATTGGACTATAATATTTACTCATGTCTTACACCATCATTAGTTACTGTATGAGAGATTCATAGTTATTGGACTATAATATTTACTCATGTCTTACAGCATGATTAGTTACTGTATGAGAGATTCATAGTTATTGGACTATAATAT
>KN890051.1:56953-70867 GCA_000934455.1 Apostichopus parvimensis
GTCACATAATATGTAAGATTCTTTGATTGGCTTCTAAATTACCCACCCACTGACTTGCTTTGACAATGAGGATTGTGCTGCACATGTGGTACTCCTGTATCTTTGTAGGTAGAGTATAGGACCTAACTGTTAGGATACTAATATCACTAGTACTCTGTACAATGTTTTTAAAATCCCTTTGCTTTTCCAAGACTTGAAATTTTTGTATGAAATCAAGTTTTAGTAGCCCTAACTAGCAAGTTGCAATTACAACTGACCAAAAACAAAGATACACTGTTAGAGATTGCCAGTTAAAGAATTAATGTCATTAATATCATATGGCTGTATTATTTTACAATTTGTAGACACGTTTTCAGAGTAGTATTAATAATGAAATGAAAGTACCAAATGGTACATTTTTTATGTTGAGCTAATGAACTATAGTATTATGACATTTTATTAGCTAACAGGATTGAAAATTGTTCAGTCAATGCAAGAACTAACTTTAAGATTTTATGACTTTGAGAAAATACTGGCAAATTGTAAAGAGAGTGAGACAATAATTAAAAGAAACTCTGGTTTGTTACCCATAAAAAAAATACTAGACAAGCTCACTTTGAAGCAGCTACAAGGGTGATGTGCTTTGTCCAGAGGTTCAAAGAACAATACAATTTCTTTCTAGAATTTGCGGGTTTTTCATAAATGTCAACTGTAAATAAGCCTTTGGAGATATACTGTTTACAATATTCTTTAATTTCCCCCTGATAGGATTTTTTATGACAAACCTAGCATCTCCTGCCTAATCCATTATTACAAGTAGTAAACAAAAGATGGGGCAAGGCTTCTTCATATGAAACTTCCATACATTACATACAGCACAGATCTGCTTACTCTACTTACCGATACATTAGAGTGCAGTACAGAACTGAATACTCTGCTTACTGATACATTAGAGTGCAGTACAGTAGTGCTTACTCTGCTCACTATTACATAACAGTGCAGTGCAGTACTGCATACTCTGCTCACTATTACATTACATTACAGTGCAGTACAGTAACTACAGCTCTCTGATATATTACAGTGCAGTACTGCATACTCTGCTCACTGATACATAACAGTGCAGTACAGTACTGCTCACTGATACATTACAGTGCAGTACAGTACCGCTTACGATACATTACAGAGCAGTACAGTACTGCTTACTGATACATTACAGTGCAGTACAGTACTGCTCACTGATACATTACAGTGCAATACAGTACTGCTCACTGATACATTACAGTGCAGTACAGTACTGCTTACTGATACATTACAGTGCAGTACAGTACCGCTTACTGATACATTACAGAGCAGTACAGTACTGCTTACTGATACATTACAGTGCAGTACAGTACTGCTCACTGATACATTACAGTGCAGTACAGTACTGCTCACTGATACATTACAGTGCAATACAGTACTGCTTACTGATACATTACAGTGCAGTACAGTACTGATTCTCTGCTTACTGATACAAAACAGTATAGTACAGTACTGCATACTGATACATTACAATGCAGTGCAGAACTGCTAACTATGCTTACTGACACATGTGAGAGGTTCAGCCATCTTTATGTAACATGCTGCCTATATCATCTATGTTTTTCCCATGAAATCTTGTTCTATTGCATTCCACCATACCAGATTACCATAACTATTAGCTGTACATATATCTATCAGTGACAAACACTATGTGTTGGCAAATATACTAGACCAATGAGTCCTTAAAAGCCTCTGCATAATGGCAGGACTGACAAAAAAAACTCTCTGTTGATTTTAAACTTGCTCTTCTGACAAAAATACTCTTACCAGGCAATCGTCTTTCATTAATTTGTTTGAAGTTTCATCCCTCAGCTTACAAAGAATAGAACACTTACCATGCCTACTGCATGATATCCTATAGAAGAGACACATCTACTGAAGTGAAATGCAGATGTGACAATCTCATTATTACTATTTCACAGAGGACACATAATCTACACTCATTTCATATCCAATGACCCTTCCAAAGTGGAGCTTCAACCATAGCCTATTCCTTTGTAACAGGCAGAGAGATTAGATTACAGCTAATGGTATTGGATTGTGCAGGCAAGACAACACAATCATCTCCACATCTCAGGAATTACCTCGTAGGTACAGTAACTGTACAGTCTGAAGGATAGCAAGAGCTAATGGCAAATCATTCTAATACAAACATATATGCATTTGCAGTCACGCTGTAAGTATCAACATGCAATTAGATAAAATGACTAATAAGTTATTAAGTTCTAACAATGTAGACAGCTCTCTACATCAAAGCTTACTACCAGCTGCTAAAGAAGAACCACCAAGGAGGCCACGAGGGATGCTGGTACAAGAATATTTCATTAAAACCTTTCCGCTCAATCATATTACACTCTTTTCTTTACCCAGTTTTTAACCTCATCTCATATTCCATATTTCCATTACTTCCAGCAAAATGCAAAGACAAATTGTGTCTCTGACAAATTTATCTTGAGGCAAAACTTGTGTGCATCAATTTTTAATGAAGAAAAGAGTGATATTTTACAATAATGTTCACATATGAAATAGTGGCTAGATTATTTGAGACAACAGTACAAAGGAGAATGCTAACCTTACAAAATATGATATATATGGATTCATACTGTCTGTACATGTCTGTTGGTTTCCTGGCAAACCTATGGAATAGCTTATCCAAATGCAACAAAGAATTATCAGAACAGAAAGTAGCAATTCAATTTTACTTAGGGAGATTCACTGATCTCACTTTTCACCCACAAAAGATATCTTTATTACAAGATCTTAGGCGGAAGCAAAACATATAGCAAAGGCAATCCTATCTTCCTAATTTTTCCACCTTTGGAACATAAACAGTATTTGAACAAAGAATCAGAATACTTCAGCAAGGAGGACATGCTGAATATACAGAACCCAAACACAACAAAAAGGATGCACAGTTGTAAATACATCAGTTAACATTCGACTGCATTAAACATAATTTGAGCCATAATTAAGTTTGGAAAAGTATTTATGCACCTAAATGTTCCTTAAACTTGACTCCAAGTAAGATTCTAGCGACAAATTTGCAGGATTTTCATTTTTTTTTAAATGGCCTGAATTGATGGTAAAATGTCCAAAACAAAGTTTCAAAAATATTTTTCATCTATCATATTTACCAGCTATTCACTCCATACTTCATTGTTCTAACCTATATCAAAGTTATGAAGATCAAGACAAATTTCTCTTCGGAAGACCAAATTCGGCTTTAGAGGTTGTCAGAGCAGACGACTAGTTGTTTACATCAAATTCTAATTGCATTGCTATTTAATACCCTTAGGTAAAAGGATTAGTTGGTAACAACCTCCATCCCTTTTGGAGATACTGAAATAAAACAAATATATAGGCTTATGATCCACCTCAAGGGTAGGTGTACCACCCCAAAGCTGGTGTCCTATTCACTACACCTACACATTCTCTTCTACAGTGTATGTGTACATATTGATCTTTGCTATTTTGCTACATATTTTTGGACAACTAAATTTGCTGTTCAAAAAGTAAATCTTGGTCGTTTGGGGAAAAAAACAGATAAAACCCTTGAAACTTTGCCCTGTAAAGAGTACACTATTAAATAGTTGCTTCGCGCATACAATTCCCAGGAAATGTTTCGACAGGACTTTTCATATTGATTTTTTTCTTTTACTTTGAAATGTAACAATGCACTGATTTAAAGCCTATTTATAAGACACATACAGATAAATCATACATTCATATTTTTGAATTGTCAGTACCGTACTTTTCTATTGTCCTGAATGCTTGCCGTATCCATGACTATGAATAACTTATATTATGCTCAAGAAGCAGCTGCCTATCTTAGAAGTTGTACAGCTTAGAATCAAACTACAAGAAAGAAAAGTTGCCATTGTAGAGTTTATCGATTAATTGAAAGACCTTCCTATAGAAGATAGAGATTGAATTACAGAATTGAAAGAAGTTTCTTCCATTTTCCTTTCTTCTTGAATTTCTAGAGAAATACTTACTGATAGCAAGGAAACAAGAACTCTCTCTTCTCTCCTTCCGTCTCCTTGACGACCACTTTGTCTAGATACCAGCCTTTTTCTATAAAATGGGAAAACAAAAAACAAACAACATGGAACAGTTTTCTTTTCTTCTCTTTCTACTGCGCATGGAGTTTTTATTAACAATTTTTATTAGCAATGTTATTGTCAATTTTTTATTAATCATACCAAAGACAAACATATTCAGCAATGCTGTAGTTTCTCTTGGTCTTAATGAATCTAAAAACTTGACTCTAACTCCAGACACGAAAAAAACTTAGCGAATAATCAGCAATTGGCAAAATATTCAGTCATGAAGATGACAATAATTTAACAGACTGTACCTGCATACAGTAGTTAAGAATTAAAACTGTATATTTATGTAAATAGCAGGTACAGACCAACAACCTGTTAAAACAAGCAATGATCTCCTTTGTATCTTAAAAGTGCATTCGGGATCGATTATTCTACTCTAGAACTAACCCGGAGAACTTCTCAGCAGAGTGAAAAGAAATACCAACACAAATACTTTATGACTAGAACTCTTTCATAGTAAGTACATCAAACCAATCAAACCTACATACCAGATGCAGGGAGCCTGTTATGTTTATTATAAAGTTAGGTGCATTGCAGGTAGCTGATTGCACAAGGACAAATTCTTCATGATAGCATTCATGCAGAAGATTGTTGCAGTTTACCCTTAGTGAATATTGTGGAGAATTATATCATGAGTAAATTCAAAAGTAATTTAGAGCTGAAACACTACCAAACTGCAATATCCGCATATAACCCTAGTTACTTTCAAAAGTAATAACAGAAAAATGAAGAGAAATTTATAAACATGCTACACAAAACAATTGGACGAGAAGAACTCTTGAAAGACAAGCTGTGTACACCATGAAATTATGTGACAAGTTACCTAAACTCAAAGGTGATACATGTTGGGGTCAGTCAAGGCTATTAACATAGTTGAGAGCTAAGATGGTGGAGAATATCAATACTGTCTATGACTGAGTTAAGGGTTGTCTTTGACCATCAAGCAAGAGAGATGTGTTCAGAAAATTCTTTACAAATGTGGAAGACAATCAACCTATCCAGACCGTACTTATGAAGTTCTGGCAGCAATGTTTGCTTTTCAATTATAAGCATTACACATCATTTAATTGGATTAGTTTTGAAGGCAAACAAGGAATTAAAAACAAAATTAGATCCCTGTTATTTTTGTACTTTATACAATACTTTATAACAAATAAATGAAGGGAAAAGCTGGCATTTCACAACCCACAAAAAGAAACTTAGCCACAAATGAAAGAATTAAATGTTTTGCATTACAACAGGATATGACATTTCACATGCCACATATGTTATTCCAAACTGTTATTTCAATGTAGTACCTTCCTTAATAAAAACAAATCAAATCCAGTGCCAAAAGAAAAAGAAAATAAATAATAATATAAAATAATTAGTTTCTTCTCTTTACTTAAGCTTGATAGTGCAACTTTGCGTGGGCAAAATGATATGACATGATATTTCAGTTCAAAGCTTTGTTTGCAAACATAACAACCGCTGTCTGTGGGAACACTTAACGTCTGTGTGAGGAATGTAATTTATACTCATATTATACTCTTACTGTAGGAGAATATGAAGTTTTAAATTAATCATGTAAGTCAGTATTTCAACCTTTTAATTCATTGCCAAGCAGTCCTGCCTCATCCACTGCCTCCTCACACCCACTCCCCCCCCCCCCCAGTACCCCTATATGTCCTAGTCTAGGTTTCACTTGTTTTGCTATCACCGTATGTGTTATACAGTAACTAGCTAGATATGTCTCAGTTTTTGTTTCAAATTACTATAACCAAATCTTGAACGAAATCTTCGTCTAGGCTGAAAGTAACGAGGGAAAACTTTCTTCAACCGAACAACATTCTTCAAACTGCACAAACCAGAAATAATTTTTGTTGACATTCAAATAATTAGATAACACAGATGCACACGTCACATAAATACAATAGTAATAATAGTACTTCACCAGCATAAAATGATCCGACTCACCAGCTTCATCAGAATCGTGCCCAATCAGAATTCCCTTCAGCTTATTAAGATCTATCGCCTCGAGATTGAAAATGTCCGTCTGTGTAAAATACAGAAAAACATTTCTACGCATTCAGTCTTTCCTTCTGCCTTTGCATCCAGTTCAATCAGGGAAAATACAAACATGTTAATAAGAAGGGGGGAGGAAATGGTTGCAAGCTGACTTTCACAATTTGCAAAAAAAAATATGGTATGCAAAATAATTTCTCATTCCAAACTAATTATTGTATATAAATGGTTCAATGAGGAATCTAATTACACGTTTTAGCAATTCCTTTCTTTCTTTGATGTAGTAATTTGTCAAACTCAATGTTGAACAATCTGATATTCCATTGATTCTGGTGTTGTGCAGAGAGGTAAGGCCTTGAAATGAAAACAAATGACATTTTCTGCTAACACATTATTTAATTCGTACTAATGAATTCATACATGTATCATAAGGCTATAAACAAATACTTAAATCATAACAATCACTCACCTTACAAATATGTGAGTCCAAAATGTGTCAATATGTTGCAATGATGTCATGACACAAGTTTAATTGTCCAAGCAATCCACATACTTTTGAAAGTGATTTGAACCAATAGCATATATTGGCCTACAATTAAATACTTTGCCATGGTATGTGTATGAAGGCCTTGACCATTATACATACAATCTGTGCTGTTCTTGTTATTTACTCATCAGGTAACGAGGCTATTGCAACAAATTGGATGATAAGACATATATACCGCTCATGTAATCAACACAGGAAAGTGAGATTGTTACTCAAAAATGAAGAATGAATGGAACTGTTGGAAGGTGGGGTACTAAAGTTTTAGTCTGGTTATATATTACATGATCCAAAGTCTTAATGTCCAAATTAACTTCCATATTGAACTGAATTTGTTAATTTGTTATGAAACAATGGCTTAAAATCTGAAATTTTATATCATGATCATAATTTCTTTTTAATATTTGCAGATTAGTATAACATGGAATTTACTAACCCTGCCTTTTTCAAAGGGATTGGCTCTGTTAGATTTGTAGAGTAACCTTGGTCCACTGTCTCCTCTTTCACCAATAAGAGTAATGTAAACTTTTCCATCCAGTCCAGCACCCCAGTAATTCCCTGTTGTAACCAGCACTTGATATTTTATTACTGAAAAACAGATAAATATGCAAAGAAAAAAACAAACATAAAAACAAGAATACATTAATACTATATATGTAGCAGACTTCCTTAAAACAGGTCTTTTTTGTTTCGTGCCCAAAGGCTGATGACATTCTCAACAATCAAATATTTACAAGTTTCTCTCGAGCAGATGCAATGATGTTACAGACAAATGATATATTAATGAAGTGATACATCTACTTCTGTAACATACTGAAAGCAAACACTGATCATTGCTGTATATTTGTTACTAGGTATCAGCTATGATAGTAACAGAACCCTACATGGTATCAAATAAATGGTACACTCTGTCAATAAACATGTTCAATGCTTGAGTGCATGTTTAATATGAAGATACCAGAATCTTTCTCTTAAGGTTACTGTACATATGTAACAGAACAAAGTATTAGTTTGGTACATTAGTCAAGTGCTAACAATAATGAACAGTATGTCTCCATAAGATTTAAGAGGATGAAAATTCCACATAAGAAAACACGATAGGCTTCTGAATGGTGGATTCAGAAGGGAGGAGTGACCTCTTGAAGGGTCATTTGGGGCACAGTTCAAGAATGTTACCAGTTTGTAGGCTAGGTGTACATCGGAGTGCATATACAGGAGACAGCTACGTAATAAAGAGAGGAATGAATTAAATGAGGATTGTAGGAATTGCTCCATGTATACACAACATGCTAGCCAATTATATAACTCAATTAGTATTTGCAGGAAAGTCAATATTAAAATGACAAAACATTGTACCAGCTCCAATTTCAGAATATCAGATTTTATCAAGCTATGTTCTACTAACTATAGAGAATAGATATCAACTATCAATAATACACTGACTGTTTCTCTCCTGTTATTACAGTTGTTGAAGCCTTAGCTGACCTAATGCTTGGAGTGGACAGATATAATGCACACTGGCTTGCTTGGACCACAAAGAAAGACATCGTATTTAAAGGACTGAATTAGCTCAGTTGTTAGAGCACAGGACATGTTATCTGGAGGTCATATAGTCCATTCTGCGCATTTATGGCTAAATCAAATATATAATTTCAAACAAAAATTTTGAAATTTAATTTAATGACTTCTTGGTTACAATCGTAATTGGATGACTTACGGTGCCTGAATTGTTTATTCCAATCACAAGGCTGCTTTCTGGCTATCACTGATGCACCATATACGATTTTGTAACATATTAGATTCTGATTAAAAATTGTATGAATTGTATTGAATCTGTATAGTGCCATTTCAAAACAAGAAAAAATACACCTGCTGGTATAAATTATCATTTCCTGTTTCCAGGAGGCAAAGTTAGCACAATCATCATACATTATAACTTTGTTTACAATATTGAAACTTGCGTGATGCACTTGAAGAATAAACAGGCTATTTAGATGATACAAAATGGAAGGGGAAAAAATTCAACAAACTGCAAGGAATTTTACAGATACTGTACTTCTTCTTATGATAAACCATGCAATATTCTCAGCAATTGATGACATTTAATATGTCTATTGATCAAAACTTTTTTCTTTACTTTATGATTTCTAGCATTAGTTACGTATGTTTCAGCTAATATAGTTAAAAGTTTAAGAGTTGGCAAAATTGTTTGGAACAGAAGTGTTTACCAAAGTTGTGCAGGCCTACAGCAAGAAATATCACTCCTAGTTTGTTCGCAAGAGTTTGACCAGCAATGTATTCCTTGTATCCAAATAATCTGTGTATTTCCTTCCATTTTTCCACCCTTTATCCAGAGACTTCATTTAATCTAAAGTCCATTTCTGGTAATTCCAATCTACAGCTTTTCAAGAGATTTGCCTATGTGCTGTCTTTTCATTCTTTTTAAAGAATGGATTGTTTGCACACCAAAATCACATGTATCTCCAATAAACAAAAAAGAGAAATGCAGTTTACCAATTTACCATCTATAATGCCAGAACTCTAATACAGAGTTCTAATAATCAAATCTGCCTGAAGCACTAATGACAGTCCAGCAGAGTGAATGAATTAGCTTCACTCAGGCTAGTCCTTTTGAAATTTTTCTACGTGACTGGCCAATTTCCCCCACCAAGTAAATGTCCATTCAGAAAAGATCAGATTAAAAAAAAAAAGAACTTCATACACACTTTGATGAAAAATGATTAAAAACTTTGCAATACAATATCTTTTGGGTGCAAATAAAACAAAGGCCAGTATGACATTGCTGCAGGGTATTTCTACCCAACAAATCAACTTTGTGGTCAATGGGATACATTATTACAAAGAATTTCATTTGGTTAAAATTCCCAGCAGGCTGTGTTCTTAATTTTGTGCTAAGACAAACCTGCCAAAGGTTGCTCATCTCTGGAGACGGCTAGCTCTCGACAAACATCGCTGTCATCCTCATCTCTAGACATCCACCTGTCACAGATAAAAATCAACTCCTCGCCGGTATGAACATCTTGCATACGAACCTGATGAGAGAAAATTAGGAAAAATTCCTTCATTGCGATATAAATCTAAATACCTGAGAGCATAAGACAATTGCAAAAAAAAAACAGCTGTGGCTGGATGGATTACGTCAGATTGAAGAAAATATGACTTTGCACTTTCAATATGTTTTTCTCTACCTTAATCTTCACTCTGGGTTAAACAGTATCCATTAAACATGTTCTTTTTTTTTATTTTAAAGGTCAAACTGTTTTATTTAAGATCTACAGTTTTTATTTCAATCAAATGTGTCAACTTGGGTACTATATATGTGCAGGTATCATCACTTTAGGCACAAAATTTGATATGGCAAAGTACACTAGTACTGTTTTCAATGTAATACCAAGTACTGTAGTAATATCATTCAATTTGTCAGGCAATTTCTCTCTAAACACTCATGGTTCACATCGATGTGTTAATGCAGCTGTAAGCACTGACAGATGGATTAGCACAAAGACCAAACTGGTTATCTGCTGAGCTGAGCCGTGCCACACGAGAACCGAAGAAAACCACAATATCCTCACATCATCGAAACTATCATGTCTTTAAAGGATGACCTTGGGCACAAAATTAATGTTGATAAGTTGTAGACCTTTAAGAAACAAGTTATGTTTTATAAAAAGTTTATTATTCTACTTAAGCTAATACATGGATCACTTGTCAGTTCCTCAGATGCAAGGCAAAACTTGGGAAAACCAAAACTGTTAACAAACAGGGAAATTATAAAACGATAGGTAAAACCAGAGTGTCAAGATTGTGGGGAGACAGGTAACCAAGGAGCGAAGTAAATAACACAACACGTTGGGAAACGATGTAAGAAATTTATGTTCCCAAATAACATGAAACATTTGGTACAAAGTAGAAGACAAATGCTGTTGAATGTCATCCATTGGTACTATGTTGTTAATATGAAGTTAAAAAGAATGTTTTGGGACAAACACTGAATAAACAAATTCATAAACCACCTGCAATATGGCACTTTTATATTGCTTTTTTACTGTACATACATGTTTAGATGCATGTGGCAGAAATTTGTATTAAATTGTTCAATACACAGTGAATTCAATGCGTCCATTCAGTTTTTTGTTTTTTTTAATACTGTACATATAATGACATTGCAGGTCCAATATTTTCTGTAGCAAATATGCTAAATTGATCTTCTAAATGTGATTAATGGGTCAAAACTTATTATAACAACAAACAGACACATAATAGTGTTAATGAGCAAGCCCAAGTAATCATTATGACAGCTTCAAGGAGATATTAATAAACAGCACCTCCAGGAAAAAATACATTATCCTCTGTAATATTAGCAACATTTGTAAACAAAGTTACCAACAAGTGGTTAATTTGCAGAAAGCAAAAACAACAAGATTTTCAATCACAGAACTAATTTCTTTGCATTGTACACTGAGGTTATACAACGAAATAAAATATTAATTTGATTGGACAATATGACAATAACCCTTTGTTCTCTTTGCTTTTCATTCTTAATAAAAATTATGCAATATATGCCTCAAAAAGAAAATTTTACAGTATATATCGTTTTTCATGGAAGCTATGAGCTCTCTTAAGGATTAAGTTAGCATGAAATTAAATTAAACTGGGCTGTGGTTTGAATTTTAACATCATTTCGTATAATTCCACATTTGTGACTCTGGAAGATTCTTTTTAATGCAAGCAGTTAAATAGACAGCAGCTATATCTGAACTGCGTTTACACTACAGCCGTGATCTCGGTGTCAGGATCAGATCCTCAAGTTGGGATCTGATCCAGATCTAGTGTAAAAGCACCCTGTGTCAACATACAGGCATCAACAAAGGAATCAATGATCATGTGACACCAGTTTTGGTCCTTCTTAGGAATTGGTAAATGGGAATCTGTTTTCTACAACCTTTGTGAAACATAGTATCTAATCTCACAAAATTGATGGGGTAAGTCTACAGAACTGAGGAGTAAATCCAATTTCCTGTATACCACTGTTATAATGAACTTCTGTATGTCAGGACTCGAAAATTCCTATGCGCCTGTTGCCCGGGGCTCCTCATTGATGCATTTGGGCGACCTAACTTCATGAGATGTCAGAAATGTTTCACGATGTAAATTTTGACAAAGAGGCCTTAACGTATATATATGACGTCTGCACTGCAGTCATGTTATGCTGGAAGCAAATTTCGATGAGTGTATTTTGTTTCTTCATGGGCACTGAAGATGCAACAATGTATACAAATTTGTTATGAGCTTACTCAAATTGTTATCAGGCTACCACAATCTCAGGAAAAACACGCCTGAAGATGGACTTCTACTTTTGAAAAAAATATTGTCGAGCACTGTCATGTACAAAAGACACTTTTCATCTGCATTTTACTGTTACGTTCTCTCTCCACTTGTTTTCCCTTCAACTTTTTATTCTGAGTAGCTTGAGGACGCTGGCAGCCGTAAGTACACTGCAGTCATCAGTTAAAAGAGCTTCCCAAAATGATCACTATTTAATACACTAAAATTTTGTCAAAATATGTTGATCCACTTATCTATGGTAGTCATGCAGTCATGCAGTCATGTCTGAAGATTTTCTATCCCAAACCTTGTAAAAAAAATCCTTCTTTCCTACTTTCCTTCTTTGAATTTATGTTGCCTAATTGACTACCATGAAGCCATACTTATTACGGCATACACTTCCCCTCTCACTGGATCTGCTACAAAACTGTCTCATCCATCAAACTAGACTACAGTTCATCTGTCAGAAATTTTATCTCCGTCCAAGCGTAAATGCTCATCTAAGGAGAGAAAC
The DNA here is from genome assembly GCA_000934455.1 of Apostichopus parvimensis. Lineage (NCBI taxonomy): Eukaryota > Metazoa > Echinodermata > Holothuroidea > Aspidochirotida > Stichopodidae > Apostichopus > Apostichopus parvimensis. Next base: position 69,531 of record KN890051.1, read on the forward strand.
TTTTATGCAGAATGGAGAGACTCTTATGAGATTACTTCTACTCATGGGTTTAGATTTAGAAGAAAAACACTAAAATATATAGTTCTGACTTATTAGATGATCTAGTGTCAGCTACAGTGCTAGCTAACCATTTCTTCTTTGTCCTTTGAGATATTAAACTTAATTAAGCTGACACAAATGAACTAGATAATGTGGTTATAAAAATTGCAACCATACATGGATGTTGTACGTAGGCATTGGCTGAGACAACAAATATCTGTTTTATTAAGTGGCTACATGTTTGCCAAAAAAAACTGTCAAAATGTCATTTCTGTAGTTTCTGCTGAATTCTATGATAAACCTATGTAACTCTCTTACATTGTTTGATATATGCAGTAGGCCTACATGCTAAATTTAGCTATTACTGTGCACTGTCAAGGTCACCTGCAATTACTAGATCAACTAACATACAAAGCAAGCACTATACATTTTATTATGTCTGCATGCAAGTATTTTGAGATCTTTGCAAACCAAAATCAAGTCTAGCATACATGGAATAATAATTATAATAATATAGAGGATCTATAAAGTGCAGACATATCCACCAATGATGGTGCTCAAGGCACATAACAATATTACCCTGGTCTACGATAACCTGTCAAACCTAGAGACAATCCCTCCACATGGCAGCAGCTATACAGCTCCCAACTGACAAATGATGACACAGGTCTCCATTTATTTGCCTGGGTGAAGAGTGGCAATGGTGATAATGTGCCTTGCCCAAGGACATAACCTACTGAACAGGCCAAGACTTGAACCTGAAGCCTCAGATCACAAGTCCATTGCCTTAACCACAACACTCTCTGGTTTCTGCATCATGGTAGCAACCAAGCAAAGGCCTGCAACACTTTCCACAGAGAACCTTGAGACTACTCTCCACTTCCACCAATTATTAGGGATAAACAAGTTTATCCATCCCAATGAGAGGTGTCAAAAATCTGGTCTTACAAACTTTTTGAACAGTAAATACTGTACGGTACGTATCTTTTCAAGCGTTAGTTGATCTGTACTATTTGAGTGGTTTAATAAAGGCGCATAATGACATTGATAAATGTATTGCTTTTTTAACACAGGAACAGGTTTTTGCTATCTTTGATTACAAATCAATCGAAGAGCGGATGTTCCCTGTCATTCATAGTGATTGTTTCCGCCCCACATTCCTTCAAAGTTTTTCACACATGGTTTACCATTGCATCACGCTAAGCGGCACTTTCCACTATTTCTGGATAACTTTGGTTGAATGACATGTAGACATATTATGTGTGCTAGTATTAAAAATAAACTAACATGATACATTG